>JAWNNE010000639.1:0-244169 GCA_035043205.1 Drosophila trichaetosa | reverse complement strand
CCGACGCCCAGGCCAAGTCTATCACGCCCACCACGGCCCACGCTCCAGCTACAGCCGTCGACGCCGGAGTCGGAGGTGGGATGGAGAGAACTCCATCCGACGGCATGGTCTCCGGGAGTCAGGGAGGACGTGGAGCAGCACCCCAACCTAGCCCGACGTACCTCGAGGGTCATCTGGAACGGAGGACGCCGATTCCGGATAAGGACGTCCACCAAGAACGGGACTCGGGTATATGAGAGACAGTAAGAATAATAAAAAAAAAGAACGTATATACAGCATACAAAATATATATATAATATAAACATTCATAAACCTACATGAAAAAGGAAAAAAAAATACTCATACATACATAAAATATATATATATATATCGATACATACGAAAGAAATATATAAATACACATAAATACATATGTACAAAGAAAAAATATATACCTACATGGAAAAGAAGAAAGAAATACTCATACATACAACAAAATAATATACCTATAAAAATTGACCAACATCTGTACTGCGGAAAGAAAAGAGGGAGGGGGGAAACACTGATGTCAGCGTTTAAATTTCTCTATCCACAGCCAAACCACCACCGCAGGACAGTGGAAGTCTTCCACTACCGAAGAAAGGGGGGAGTGTGAGGAGCCATATAGCCTTGGCAAATAAATGTATATAAAATATACATTTATGCTATATGCGCCCCTCACAGTAACTGTATATCAGACCGAAATCCGGCCCTGATTGCAGTTGCGGCGAATTCGCTCTCTTTCGCCCTCTCTCTTTCTCACGCAGGTTGTCAGCCATATGAGCGTGTCTGACACACATGTCGGTCATGACATGTGCCGTTATGGTGTGAGGAGTATGGCGAGCGCAATATCGCCATCCATACTCGCACTGACGGCAGACATAGGCTGGCGCCAGCAAATGGTAGTGGAAAATTACCAAAGATCACGCCACCGAGACGATCACGTGATCTTTGGTACAGTCGCGACAAAAGGCTGCGACTTGGGCTATAAAAAGAGCAGCCCAGGCGACAGAAGCAAAGAGTCAGAAGCCATACGAGAAGGGGAAACTCTGTCGAAACAGAGTCCGAGAATCAGAAGTTCAGAAGCGCGGAAGCTCTGAACAAAATCTACGCGAGTGCAGCGGACAAGTAAAACGACAGTGAACATTACAAGTGAAAGAGTGTACGTCAAACCGTACGACTCATCGAACAGAATCGAGGGACTCGACGATACACCAACAAGGGGCATCGAGGGATTCGACGCTGCCAGGCCTAAGGACAACACGGGACATTGAGGTCCTGACGTTAGTAAGAAGTGTAAATCCTTGCCACGCTTGAGTTGTAGTAACAGGCGGAATCCGCACAAACCTACGAACCGAGTGGGAGCGCATCTGTGTTTAGGCAGCGCGTATGCGAGCGAATCCTGGTGCATAACCGGAACGCCGCGTGGTGACGCTGTCGGGCAGGTAGAGGTCTCAAACTTGCCTAGTTGGTGCGCGGATTTACCTGGAGCAAAACTCTCGCGAACAGGCGAACTCTCCGAAGCTAACCAAGGGCTGCAGTGAACCGATATAAAACCAAGTGCCATCGACAGTGTAATTGTAAATTAAGTAGTAAAATTACAATAAAACGACTATTCAATTTAATATATATAAAATCCCAGGTGTTGTTAATTGTCGCATCGCGATCAAATATAAATTTGTTGCGCGAACCCGCAGCTCGACTGAGTTTAGCTTAGCCGAAAGATTAGGTTCGTTACAATTCATATACATATATATATGTATATATACATATATTTCATTCATATACATTGCGCACATTAAGAACAAACGGGAAATAGAGCGCACATACCCACACAAAAGGGTATATAAGAAGCCCGCAATCACGCACAACTTTTCAAAGCAGCAAATAAAAATTATGAACAACCAAATAAACAGCAACATGGCCTCCAGTGGCCAACGCCGGCCAGCCCCAACTTAAAGCCTGTTGGAGATGCCGACATAATTTGCACCGACGGGACGGCGATCCCGAACCGCATTCGTACATGCCTCGGGTTGGTGGTAACACCAATCGACGACTTGCCTAACAGAATTTGCGTAAACTGCAGGTACACGCTAGAAATTTTGTTTCAATTTTAAATTACTCAGCGTGGAAAATGAAAGCAGGCTGAGAAATCGCATTAACGCAGGACACACAACAATTGAACAAGTAAGTGAATTCAGCAGATGCTATTTATAAATATAACTTATCGCGATCACATTACAGTTGTTGCCGACGCGCAGCAGCGCCAGCATACGAATTGACGATGAGGTGACAGGTCCTGGCTTGTGTGTGTGTGCACGATGTGTCAGGAACAGTTCAGAGATGAGATAGAGCTGAACCGCCATATGAATGCACATACCCGGGACACCAAGCAGTGTCCCTTATGCAGCGATTCAGTTCCCTCCAAAACAGCGGCACTTCGACATATGCGACAACTTCACATTAAACACAACCGCGGAACATAAATCCATTTCTTACATTCATATACATATATATATATGTATAGAGCGCACATACCCACACAAAAGGGTATACAAGGAGCCCGCAATCAAGCACAACTTTACGAAGCAGCCAATAAAAATTATGAACAACCAAATAAACAGCCCCAACTCGCTGGGCAAGACCCAGCGACGCTGGAATTCAACACGGATGGGGAGCCGGTCCGGCTACGTGACGAGCAAGAAGAACGGGAGACAAGGGCATCGCTGCTCCGTACAACGAAGAAATGGACGTCGAAGGCGGTGGAGAGGCATTGGAGCCTCCGAACCACGCACGACTAAACCTGTGTTTAGACAGCGCGTGTGCGAGTGAATCCTGGTGAATAACCGGAGTGCCGTGTGGTATCGCTGTCGGGCAGGCGAAAGTCACAAACTTGCCTAGCTTGTGCGCGGAGTGCCTGGAGCAAACTCTTGCGAACAGGAGCACTCTTCAAGTTGACCAAGGGCTTCAGTGGACTGCTGTTAACATCCAAGTATACATATAAATAAGTGTAATAATATAAACTGTCGGAGGCAGCAGCAGCCAACAACCAATTAATTATAATATCGATTAAAAATGTAACATAACTTTGTAACGTCATTTGCATGCCCATCCCTGGGTTTTGTCTTCGCCTTGCACATGCAAGTTTATCTATCCCACACTCTCGATTTATCGCTCGTCGGTCGCGCACTAGCAAAAGAAATATGCGCATCATACGACAAATCAAATTTTTTTTCGTCAAACTAAATACAACACACTCTAATGTAAACTAAACATAAATGTAATATATGCAATAGAGTAAATATTGTAAACAAGAAATTAAAATAAATCAAATCATAAAAACAAAATAAACAAGTTCGAACATAGGTGAGCGTGAAAAAGGCGCCCTCCTCTAAACATAAACTAAACCAAATAAAGCCATGTGTAATATATATAAAACTAACGTGTTGTTAATTGTCGCAAACGCAACTAATACAAATTTGTTGCACGAACCCACAGCTCGACTGAGTTTTAGCTTAGCTAAAACTACCCGAACAAAAGGCAGTTACATGTAGTTCAAAACTTTAAAAATTTTACCACCGTGTAAGTGGAATGGAAGAGCATTTCAGCGACTCTGCTTGCACTGCGTTTGCTGCATCTGGCATGTCAATAGATTTGTGCTTAAACCATTTGAGAATCGTAAGATAAACTTACATCAAAGCAAATGCCCTGAAGTAGGCAACACAAATGCGTCGCGCAACAAATTTTATTTGATTGCGTTTGCGACAATTGAGAACACCGCTATTATTATATAATGATATATTTGGAGAATGTAAAATTGCTCCAATTATATTTCTTTTTGAGAGTTGTATCAACTGCGCCACTTATGAATTAGAGAATCCTACTGGCTGCGTCGATTATGTACTGAGAATTGCAAATTCTACCAATTGAAAGTCCGACAACGGTTTTAATCAAAAGTACAATTCTTTATTTTAAAATCACGTCTTCTCGGTTTCGCGTACAAAATAACTCTAACTTATGCTTATGGTTTTATCTATTATGGAAGCGCGCATTTGCGTCTTTAGTTTTAGGTTTTTTGTTACTTTTAGAAAATGCGCTGACGGATGCATTTATGCTGAGACGGCGTTGCTTTTAGTAAAGGCGTTGACGGATGTGTTTATGCTGATCTGCGCTTTTAATTCTTGCGAGCTTGCTCTGTTGGATTTGTTTATATTTATGCTGATACGGCGTTTTAATGCTTGCGCGCTGTTGCGGTTGCAGCTGAGTGTGGACATGAGAGATCTGCGTGATCTGGATATGTCACTATATATATTTAAATGGTTTTATTCAACTTTCGCTATGTTTAGAGGAGGCACTTTTTTGTGTTCACCTATGTTCTAACTGGTTCAGAGGGTTGTGACTTATTTTAATAAATGTAAAACACGATTACTTTACATTGTTTTCTTTCATGTGTTGATTCAATTTTTATTTTCGTTACTTCAAATTAAAATTAGCGTATGCGTTTGTATTTATATTATAAGCCTTATTTGTTAGCTTAACTTTGACGCGCGTATCTATTTTATGCCAATGCATAACCGTGACCGTGATAAAGTTGCATGTGCAAGGCAAAGACAAAAATTAGAGATGATCAAGCAAATGACGTTATAAGCTACGTTAGATTTTTATTCAATGTTGTGCTTAATTATTTGTTGGCTGCTGCTGCCTCTGACATGCTCCCCCCGTTGGAAGTGCGAGGGTTTCAACCGACTTGGTCTCAAGGGGTAGAACAGCGATTTTGCAAACGGCTCTTTTGACGGTGCCAGCTGCAGCTTTGATTATTGCAACCAGCGAGACGCCGTCCTTTCCAGTAATAGTGCTCTCGACCCGACCAAGACGCCATTGCAGGGGTGGCACGTTGTCGTCCTTCAGGACCACGATTGAATTTATCATCAGGTTAGTCATCGATGTGCGCCATTTTGAACGTTCTTGAAGTAATCATAAGTAGCTGGTGCTCCATTTGCGCCAGCATGCCTGCTGTATTTGATATACGCGCTGCCAGCGGCTTAGGCGATTGATGTCGATATGCGTTATGTCGGGTTCTTCGATTGTGGCATATGGAGTTCCAATCAAAAAATGCCCAGGAGTGAGAACTTCTAGATCGCTTGGATTCTCTGAAATGGGACAAAGAGGTCGTGAGTTTAACATTGCAGAAATTTCGCATACAAGGGTACGAAGCTCATGAAATGTGAGAACAGATTTTCCAACGATGCGATAGAAATGGTAGTAGTAGGGAACTGGGGATTCTGTGACAGGAAGTCCTAATTGTTGTTTTTCATTGCTTTCGATTTTTAATTGCTTCATTATAGCACTTAATTTATTGTTTTTGGGTGGGGAAGTGACAGGTGTGTGACCTTTTTTAGAAAAATGTGTGGTTTTGGATCACGTGCGTGATATTTATGATCGAAGAGTCTAGATTTATGGAAGACCCTTTTTTTATTGGGGGTTGGAGTCAGGTGGAGGATCACTCGCGCACTTGTGTGTGCGTATGTGATTATGTTTTTTAAGGAGCAGATTGTGAGTAAGGTATGTAACCTGTAACCTGTATGCTAGAATATAGTGGAAGATCGGTTACCAGCTACCGCGCAAGTGTGCAGGTACATGTTTTTGATTTGATTTTTTAAAGGGTGGGTTCATTGATCAGTGCAAAAGTGTTTTTGGTTCTCTTTTCGCACCTTCGTTGTCATTGGTTAGAACTCGTAGGACACCTCCCACCTAAATGTTTTCCCACGTCATAATTACAGTATAATTGACGTAAACTGATGTTGTAGTAGGTACTTTGCTGTGATTTGTATACCTGCAGACTTCATACCTAGGTTTATAGAGTTTATTATGTTTAAATAAAAGAATTTTTTTTTGTTAACTTTTTCATAATAAAATTTATTTCTTATTTTTACAGTATGTCAGAGGCAGCAGCAGCCAACAACTAATTAATTATAACATCGATTAAAAATGTAACGTAGTTTTGTAACGTCATTGCTTGCCCATCCCTAATTGTTGTCTTTGCCTTGCACATGCAAATTTATCTAATTCACTCTCGTTTTAACACTCGTCGGTTGTGCATTGGCAAAAGAGATACGCGCATCATACGATAAATCAAATATGTTAAACATTTAATTCGTCAAACACATAAAACACACTCACACTGTAAAATAAACATATACATGTTAATACAATAAATGTGAATAAATACACAATCCATGAAAGTAAAATAAATGTAAAGTTATCGTGTATTACATTAATTCAAACATAAATGACACATAAAACAAGGTCGCACTCCTCAAAACATTTGGTGACCCCGACGTGATTTTTTTGTTTGATTTCTTTCATGTGTTGTGTCGTTTGTGGTGCAAGTGAAAGGTTATTAACTATTGTGTTAATAATAAATCTAAGCGTCTTCTGCATAATTCGATGCAAAGACCAACAAACACGCTCGCACACACACACACACATACATACATACATTTTCGCTCTTGTTGGTAAAGTGCAAGTGAAAGATTATTAACTATTGTGTTAATAATAAATCTAAGCGTCTTCTGCATAATTCGATGCAAAGACCAACAAACACGCTCGCACACATACACACATTCGCACATTTTCGCTCTCGTTTTCATTACGCGCGTGTACTCTTTTTTTTCGTCTCCGTTTGCCCGCTCACATTCTTGCATTCGCATATGCTTGTAAATGGTACAGTTGACCACTTAACTGTAAATCGCCCAACAAGTCATTAGTTGCGCTGTGCAAAAACTTTCGTTAACGCAGCGGTCAATCAGCGGTCAACCTGTACTTGCCGTTAATTTCGTTTGCATTTCGTTCGTCCGTTATTTCGCGAACAACATACATTCAAACCTACAGTGACGCAGTTCAAGTCGACCAGTTTCAAGTGCTAATCGCGTGAGTCAGTCGTGACTAACAATTGAAATGGCTGAAAACGAATCAAATTCTAATGCGGCTCTGCCCTCTGACTTCGACTTCTACAAGGCAAAGGCAGAATCAGTAGCTCGGCAACTCAATGCATTAAATGCGTTTCTAACCACTGAGCAGCTGATACTTTTCGATGAAGCTGAGTTGCAGGCTAGACTGGATTTAATCAGCGAAATGAGCTCCAGCTTTGATGCTGCACAATCCAAACTTGAGAAGCTTAATCTTATGGAGCTGGCCACGGACGCAAGGTGGCAATTTGACCAAGTCAGCTGCGAGGTGACATCCAAGCTTACTGGTGAACTCACCAGTATGCGCAAGGCTTCGATTCTCCATTCTACAGCAATCCGGAGTAATACGAACGAGCTAAATGGTGGCACAAGAAGCGCAGCGCGTCTCTCCAGATTACCACAATTTGAGCTTCCACGTTTCGGCGGTGCGTACATCGACTGGCCCGATTTCTTCGCTATGTACAACACTGTCGTCGGCCAAAATGAGGACCTAACGAAAGTGGAGAAGTTTCAACACCTTCGATCATGCCTGGCAGGACCTGCGTTGGAAGCGATTCGCGCTTTCGAACCAACGGAGGACAATTACGACAAAGCCATGGAACTGTTAATAAATCGTTTTGACAATAAATTGTTGCATTTTCAGGCACACGTACGTTCCATATTCAGGCTCTCAGGTGTGGACAAGGGGTCGGCGAGCAGTCTGCGTCAATTGAGTGACAGTATCAATTCACATCTGCGCGCGTTGCACGCAGTGGCATCTGCTGACGCCATGGCAGATGGTTTGCTGATTCACCTGATCACATCCAAATTGGATCAAGCCACGCAGGAGAAGTGGGATGGAACATTGCTCTGAAAGGAGATGCCGCATAATGGAAAATTTAGAATTTGCCGTGGCAACGCACACACCTGGCAAGCATGTGGGAAAATCGTATGTACAAAACCGCAATACGCTAATTGTTAACACCACTCAATCTTGTGTCTTTTGCGAATCTGCTGATCATCATCTGTTAAAATGTACACGATTTACAAATTTAACTCCCACCATTCGCTATAGAGAAGCTAAAAGGCTGCACCTCTGCCTTAACTGCCTTCGCAAAGAGCATAGTCTACAGCAATGCAAGTCTGGTCACTGCAAACATTGCCAGCAGAAGCACCACTCATTGCTACATATGGACACAAGTTCTTCTGCATCTCAGCTGCCCGACACAACGCGCGCTCAAGGCGCATCACTTGTTTCCCTATCCACATCGCCACCTAGAGCCTGGAAACACCACGAGAACGATTACGTGCTGCTCGCAACGGCCTTATACTTGTCAGAAATCGATCTGGCACCTTCGTACCTTGCAGAGCTCTGCTGGACTCAGCATCGCAGCTCAACTTTGTCACCACTCGTCTAGTCAACCAGCTTCAGTTGGAACCACGCCGCTCGAATATGTTGGTATCAGGCATAGGCGAATCCTCTCTCTCTCTCAACAAAGCAGCTGACATTGTTGCGCAATCAGCTACTGGCTCATATCAAGGATCATTTTCTGCAGTCGTAACTCAAAAGATAACTGATTATCAGCCTCACTTTGATATAAATACCACCGGATGGAAAATACCCAACAACTGCCACCTCGCTGACCCGCTCTTCTACAAAGGCTCAAAGGATCGATATGCTGATTGGCGCTGGCATATTTTTCGACCTGCTTTGCGTTGGGCAAGTTCGTCTGGCAAATCATTTACCCACGCTTCAGAAGACCAAATTAGGCTGGATAGTTTCTGGAGGTGTGCTATTCCCAAACACTCATCCTAGCTGCAGCGATCAAGCATTCGGAATCGGAACCGTTGTTCGATTTAGTCAAGCAGTTCTGGGAAATAGACAATAATTGCGGCACTGCAGATATGCCGTCGGATGAGGATACTATTTGTGAGCAATTATTTCTCCGCAATTATTCGCGTCTTGAATCAGGCGAGTACACAGTTCGGCTCCCAGCCAAGGATCGCTTCGATGCGCTTGGGGATTCATACAATAGTGCCCTACGTCGATTCAATGCACTCGAATCGAAACTGGCCAAAAATGCATCTCTAAAGTCGCAGTATGTTGCATTCATGAACGAATACATTGATTTGAAACACATGTCATTAGCCTCCAAGCAATCTGCTGTACCTCAATATTTTTTACCTCATCATTGCGTGCAGAAGCTTGATAGCACCACGACCAAGTTGCGAGTCGTTTTTGATGGCTCCGCAAAAGTCTTAGCCTGCAGTCTTGTTTTCAAAAAATACGGTAGCAGGAAGTATTGTTGAGCCTCTCTCAGCATTAACAAATTCATTAAAACATTTAGGATCCCGCTGAAACTGTAAACTACAGCTGCTTAGGTAATCCTTATAACATTTGTTATTCATAGCCAAGAACTTGGATCGTGCAATCAAGTAACGAGAGTACTCCAAGAAAGAGCCAGTTTCCCTGAATATCTTATACATTCTTGACTTATTATTCTTTAACCTGATCAACTCCCGCGTAAACCACAAAGGTTTGGTAGACCTACATGGCTCACGAACAGAACACACAAGTCAAACAAACCGTCCAAAGTATTATAAAAGACCCCGATTGCAATATCCATGTCATCACAATTATAAAGCCAGTACCAGTCAGTCTGCGATAAGAGACGAGTTAACTTTACAACGTCGGTTTTCCGAAATTGACGAACTCGCCCTGAAAGCTTGTTATCCTGACTTGGTACCGTAGTAGGCAAATCAAACAACACCTCCAACGTTGGGTGATAGGAATCTTCAGGATAGGAAATGGGTTCACCACGGGAGACAGAAAAGATGGAGGGATCCGTGACAAAAATCAGATCAAGCATCTTATTTAACGAATTCGGGATAGCATTGATTTGACACAATGATATCCCAAATAAGCCCTCCAAAAACTCACTCTGAGTCGTGGTTGACAAAACACTGGAGTCAGGACAAGGCGTCCATGTAGTTCCAGTGGGATTAAAATCACCAAGTACTACCAGAAAATCACGATCAGAAAGCTGTGAATACAAAGAAAGAATAGCAACTAAATGGGAAGAATTCAAAGAACTATCTGAAGAAGGTGGAATGTAAGAACAGGTTATAAAAAGACCAATACCATTAATATGCAATGTAACAGCAACAAACTTTATATCCATAGAAACATCTGTCATTACTATCTCCGAAGATAAACCTGCATTGATAGCAATAAGTACACCCCCACCACGCCGGGGAGTCCGATCTTTTCTATAGACAGAAAATCCAATAGATTGGATTTCAGAATCTAGGATTGCGGGCCTTAACCACGTTTCAGTAAAGGCCACGAAATTAAAAAGAAAGGAAAAACTATTTAGGTATAGATTTGAAAGCTTACTACAGATAGCTCTTGCATTTTGATAGCCAAGTGAGAGAGTTAGTTTTTTGAACTACCATATACAGCTAGAGGTTTACTTGCACTAGCAGTAGAAGTAGGTAGAGCAATCGGAGGCCGATTTTTCTTTTTTGCAGTAACTTATTTTACAAAAACATGGTCCGGCCAGAATTCTTTACCACAACTGGCTCTGAAGTGGTACGTCGCAAATAACCAGCACTGGACAAGTTGGGAAACTTTCATCCAGAGTTTTCAAAGGTACTTCCTCCCGAGAGACTACTTTGAAAACTTAAAGGAGGAAGTTAACCACCGACGTCAGGCTATGAACGAGCCATTCAAAGTATACATGGTGGACATGCAGACGCTCATGCGGCCACTGCAGTATTCGGCAGCCAAACAACTGCTCAAAATCTACAATAACAGCCTCCCAGACCTGCGAGCATACGCATGGCCAGATCAATTCAGCGATTTAGAGGAATTGATGTATTTGGCCGTCGTGTTTGAGGAGCTCGAGGCTGACAGAGAAAAGTATAGACAGCAAAGCCACACGGAGCAGCCGAGGTACAACGCTCCGCAGCAGAGGCAGGTACAGCCTACACAGAGACACATGGAACAGCCGAGGTACAACGCCAAGCAGCAAAAGCAAGTACAACCTCTACAGAGATTCAGGGAGCCACCACGACGACATATGGAGGCTCCACAAATGAGTCGCTACCGCCAAATAGAGCCAGCGCCAAGGCAAGACGGCCCATGGCTTATGCGGATAGCGGACAGTGGCCGGACACAGAGAGCCGAAACCGACTCGAGACCCAGGCCAGCCCCAAGGACGAGACGCGACAACATCCAAACACACATACACAATCTAGCGATGGCCTGCAGATGTTGCGGCCAGGAGGGACACCGTGCGATAGAGTGCACAAATCCTACGCTGGATTATTGTTGGATATGTGGACGTATCGGAGTTCGTACGTGGTATGTTGTCCGTCGGGAAAAGGACACCGGCGTCCACCACCGAGAGGCGAGCGGCAGCCGAACAAGGGCAGCCCCAAGACGCTAATCGGCAGCCTGCAGGACGAGGGAGCGCAGCTGACAGCGGTCGTAGAGATCGGCAACTGCCAGTACAAGGCTACGATCGATACAGGGGCCACGAGTAGTTTCATTAGCGAGAAGCTAGCTCGTGGACTGTTCGACGTAGGCCGACGACGCGCAACCGAACTGCGAGTCCGCATGGCAGATGGTCGAAACAGCGGAGTCCGAGAACAAGTCGAGGTGAATATCAGACTCGGCAGGAGTAGCATGGATATTGCTCTACTGATACTCCCAGGAGTCATCGATGGCTTAGTTCTCGGATGGGATTTTCTGTCGGGCATGGGAACGGTTTTGGAGTGCGCGGGCCTGAGGATAAATATACCGGGAAAAAGAATTCGAGAACATCAGGAGGAGAGACTGTACATAGCAAAGACAGTCATACCTGCAGTAAGGGTTACCCCACCACGACAGCCCCGGAAGGAGACATGCCGGAGAGTCTCAACGGTGGAAGACGCGATGGACCAAGCGAATAAAAACTGCCAGCTGGATCCAAAAGATGCGAACCACCATACACAAAAATCCCAGAAAGTTTCCAGACTACATGGAGAGATCCGGAAACTTATACAGGCACATCCCTCACAGAGACGGAACAGAGGATGTGAAAGCCTGGAAATTGTGTGTGCCAACCGGCAAGAGGACACAAGTCCTAAAGGAGGACCACAACACCGCCGCCGCAGGACATACGGGGAGTCGAAAAACAATAGCCCGGGTAGCAGCGCGCTACTATTGGCCAGGCTTATATAGAGACGTAAGAGCATATGTCCAGCAATATAAGTCAAGTCAATTGGCCGCGGTCGAGGCCTCTCAGGACCAGGCAAGGCACTACAACCTTCGTCGCAGGCAATGGAGCCCCAAAATTGGAGATAGGGTGTGGGTGAAATTACACCACCTATCGAATGCGGCGGAGGGATTCGCAGCAAGATACGGCGGCCCTTACCAAATCGTGGATTTGACGACGCCGGTGACATGCAAATTAAAGAACACGGCAGATAAGCGGATAAGGACGGCCCATGTGAGCGACTTGAAGCCGCATAGCAAGGAGGCGGGTGAGTTCCCAAATCCCCAAAATTAAAAAGGGGGGGAAGATAAGTGTGACTCCAAAAACAAAAATTGGACTCACACTTATGCACACTAATCTATGACATATGGTATGAAATGAAGTAGTGACCCACTGAATAACATACGTATATACAAGTACAATAATAAATAAACATATATATATAGATATATACACATAAATAAAATAAAAAATCAAGCATAACAAAAATAAATATAAATAGTAATTGGAGCCCTAAGGCGGGTCCAAACTAGGTGAACAGCCCTGAATGCGGCGAAGAGTTAACACGCCACAGCTATTGCGAAGAGTGGACAACAGCTATTGCAGAGGGAGAGAATGGCCATGACCTGCTTTAGAGTTCACTCGGACGAAGTGCAACGGCCGTCGAAAGCGTTATGCTTACCGCTGACAAAGAACGGCAACAACGCTTGCGCTTAGAGAGAACAAGTGCAACGACCGCCGAAAGCATATTACCCGCTCACACGCTAGAGACCGTAAACGCTGCAAGCACCAAAAACGTTTCGCTCGTCGCCTTGGCGGAAATCTGCAACAACAATGCTCGCACGCCAAAAAACGAAAGCGCAGCGACCGCCGAAAACGTTTCGTTCGTCGCTTTGGCGGAAATCTGCAACAACAATGCTCACACGCCAAAGAGCGAAAGCGCAGCGACCGCCGAAAACGTTTCGCTCACCGCTACGGACGAATCAAACAACAACAATGGTTGCACTATGAGAGCGCAAGCGCCGCGACCCCCGAAAACGTTTCGTTCACCGCTACGGACGAATCACACAACAACAATGGTTGTTCTATGGAGCGCGCAAGTGCAACGACCAACGAAAAAAAACGTTTGGCTCGTCGCTTAACAACAGCGGATTTACAAACTAGTGTGGAGACGTACGCAAAAGGCAAAATGGAAACCAACAACAATAGCACTAGTGCGGATGCGTGAGTGACAAAACCATGCACCGTTGGTTAGTCACCAGCACTAGTGCAGGTACATGGATACCAGGACACCGTTGGTTAACCACCCACACTAGTGTAAGGAGCGTCACCGGTAAAATGAGCACAAACTCAACCCGAGAGAGTGAGAAATAAGGGACACGAGCGCCCAAAACTATATAATCAGACTGCAGGCACGCGCACAGCTCATTAGAAAAGTTTGCAGAGAAGAAAACACCAACCATGAACAACGAGCGGAGTTGGGACCCAGCATAGAAGAGGAGCCGGTCCAGCAGCGCGCATGCCTGCTGGACGGCGATCTCGGCGACCACGCGAACGCGTGGTTCGCATAGTGCGGGTTCTGCGCGTGAGGCGCTTAGTGCGTGTGGTGCGTGTGGTGCGTGTGCCCACACGACGACTGCCGCCTCAAGACCAGCGCGACGACGACGAACTGGAGTTGTGGGCGTCGCCATGTCACTGACCACCATCAGAGGTCGACGGCGAGGTCAACGGCGATCCCATCGAGGAAGGCGGATGGGACAGCGACCACGAGGGACGCGACAGCCCCTACCACCCGTTCTCCGAAGTCGATGAAGGGGAACATGGCGAGTCATCGAACGATGACGACGATACCATGCCCCCCAGACCTCGAGACGACAGAGACATTAGCCCGGCTAACGACGAGATCAACGAAAGAGAACCGATGCGCGAGGGCGGAGAGGAGCATGGCGAGTCATCGTGTGATGACGACGACACCATGCCCTCCCGTTCTTGGGCCGACGAGACCATCGTTCTCTCGGCGGATAACGAGGACGACAGTCAGGACTCCGACACCGACTCGGACTCAGACGTCGACGCGAGCTCTGACAACGCCAGCTCGACACCGGAGCCACCCATAAATACGGACGACGAAGACACGATGCCCTATGTGCCACCGGTGCGACCGGAGGAGGTCATTCTGATCTCTTCGGACGACGAGGATGACGAAACACATCACCCAGGGCCACAGGCCGAACCCCAGGCGGAACCACGACGCGAGCCGCCCACGGTGACCCATGAATATAAAAAGACCTATGCCACAGGATAATGGCATCACACCTACATTGTGGTGGTTAGTTGGCAGGAGGACGTGCGGGCGCCGTCCGAGTGGCAGCTGGAAGAGGAGGCGCCGACGGTCCGGCCCGTGCAACAATCGGTACCAAGGCCAGTTACCCGGCGGCCAGAAACACCACCACCCCCGCCGCCGGTATACCCCCGACTCCCCTTCCCCCGCCAGACATCGTGCCCGGAGACGACGCCCCGGCCGCCGCGACCCGCACTGCAGCGGCAACAGTCCGCTCCCGAACCACACACGGGATGGCGGGAAATACCGTCAGCGGAGTGGCCCACGGAGATCGTCGAGGCCATAGGCGAATACCCGGGCTACGACCATCGGACGTCACGACTAGTGTGGTACGCGGGGCGGCGCTACCGCATTAAGACTACGGCACGACACGGAACACGGGTGTTCGAGGAACAGACCCACGGGTAATCAACAAAAAAAAAAATATATATAAAAAAAAAAAAACATAAAAATAAATGGAAACAAATGAAGATCCAGAAATGATCACTGGGGAAACAGGGAAGGGGACCACTAATGCTTCCAAAATCCGTCTTCCACAGCATAAACAACACCAACGAGCACATCCACACAAGCGGCGCCGTCGGGACAGTGGAAGTCTTCCACTGCCGAAGAAAGGGGGGAGTGTGAGGAGCCATATAGCGATGGCAAATAAATATATAGGTTTATATATTTATGTGTGCTATATGCGCCCCTCACAGTAACTGCACATCAGACCGAAGTCCGGCTCTGATGGCAGTTGCGGCGAATTCGCTCTCTTTCGTCCTCCCTCTTTCGTGCGCAGGTTGTCAGCCATATGAGCGTGTCTGCCACACATGTCCACCAAGACATGTGCCGTTATAGTGTGAGGAGTATTGCGGGTGCAATATATCCATCCATACTCGCACGCCACCGAGGCGTGATTTCTGGTACAGTCCCGACAAAAGGCCTCGACACGGGCTATACAAAGAGCGCCGCAACACACTGAGGGCAGTTCAGTTGAGAGATACCACACGAAAAGGGGAAACGCTGCCCTAACGGTCCGAGAACAGAATTGATACGCAGAAGTTATGAACAAACCTACGCTAGTGCGGTAGGATATTAAATAATGTAACGAACCTTTTTAGTTCGTTCAGTTTTAGATGGGCTAAAACTCAGTCGAGCTATGGGTTCGAGCAACAAATTTGTATTTGATTGCGCTGCGATACTTAATAACACATATCCTTTTATATATTAACTAATGGTTTTATTCGGCTTCACTTATTACTACGGTACAATTGTAACTGCCATATGTATATCGTTTTGATATCCATGCGTTCCATGTACCAGCTAGGTGGCGATCAGACCTTCTCTGATGCCCCCTTTTATAGGTCAGATCGCGTCGGTGGCCCGTCTTTTGGGGCGTTTCTCACGCTTTCCTGCTGACGCCGCACTCGCTTCTTTGGGCGCTTCCCACGCTTTTCTGCTGACGCCGCACTCGCTTCTTTGGGCGCTTCCCATGCTTTTCTGCCGACGCTGCACTCGTTGGGCGTAAGGCAGCGGTCACCTGCTTCCAGGTTGCTTCCCACTGGTGTCGCTGCAATCGATGAAATTCGAGCAGCGGTTGTCTCACCAACTGCCCGATATGTCGTTCCGTTCTCCCACGGTCTGCTGTGATCGCTGCACCTGGTTGGATTTAGAGCAGCGACCACCCGTTTCATGGCCGCGACCCACTTGGTTCTCACGCTGTCCGATATGGAATGCGCTGATGGCGCACTTGCGCTCTCGCTGGGTGCAGGTGTTCTCGTCGTTGACGAAATCTGCTGACGTGGCGCAAGATCAAATGTCGTCTGCTGCAATCGTTGGGAGGGCTGCCCATAGTAAATGTGGCAATTGTTGCGAGGGGCGCATATAGCTTATGTCAAAGCTATATGGCTCCTCACACTCCCCCCTTTCTTCGGTAAGTGGAAGACTTCCACTTCGGTGATCGTATTGACAATGTTGTTACCTTTTCCGTAAAAGTGTTGAGCAAACGTTTTTCGGTGGTCCCGGCACTTACTCTATCCATAGTGCAAGTGTTGACGGTGTCCGTTTTCGCTTAGGCGACGAGTTGTTACGTTTTTGACGGACGCTGCATTTTTCCCTAGTGGACGTAGAGGTAGGTCATGGTACTAATCATTCTGCACTACGTGTTGCGCAATGGCAATTGGAGTGGTGTGCTTCGGCGCACGTTATATTTTTTTCTAGTGAATGTTGAGGTTGGTCATGGTCCTTCTCATTCTGCACTACGTGTTGCGCAGTGGCAATTGGAGTAGCTTGTTCTGTCTGAACATTTATTATGCTTAATTTTTATATATAGGTGTATACAACTTTTGTATACCCTTCCTTTTTTTATTATTACCCTCTCCTGTTGGGCGTTTTTATTTTATTGTATTATTATCTTATACATATATTGTTGATATTATCTTTTTTTTTTTTTTTTTTTTGATGTTCTGGCGACTCACCGCTCTCCTTACTGTGTGGCTTCAAGTAGCTCACATGTGCCGTCCTTATCCGCTTGTCTGCCCAGCTCCTTAGCTTGCAGATCACCGGTGACGTGAAATCCATGATTTGGTACGGGCCTCCGTATCTCGGTGCTAGCTTGGCTTCGAACCCCTCTGCTGCATTCGATAGGTGGTGTAATTTCTCCCACACCCTATCTCCGATTTTGGGGCTCCATCGCCTGCGGAGAAAGTAGTGGTGCTTTGCTTGGCTCGCATTGTTGGACATATGCTCTTACGTCTCTATATAAGCCTGGCCAGTAGTAACGCGCTGCTACTCGGGCTATTGTTTTTCTGCTCCCCGTATGTCTTGCGGCGGCGGTGTTGTGGTTTTCACCTAGAATTTGTGTCCTTTTCTCGGTTGGCACACACAATTTCCAGGCTGCTACATCCTCTGTTCCAGTTCTATGAGGTATGTGTCTGTACAGTTTTCCAGACTTGGCCATGTAATCTGGAAACTTCCTCGGATTTCTCGTTATGGCCGTTCGCATCTTTTGAATCCAGTGGCAGTTTTTATTTGCTTGGTCCATCGTGTCTCTCACAATTGAGATTCTCCGGCATGTCTCCTTCCGGGGCTGTCGAGATTTGGCATCCGCAACACTTACTGCTGGTTTGACTGTCTTTGCTATGTACAGTCTGTCTTCCTGACGCTCTCGAATTCTTTTTTCCGGTATATTTATCATCAGGCCTGCGCACTCCAAAACCGTTCCCATGCCAGACAGAAAATCCCATCCGAGAACTAAGCCATCGATGACTCCTGGGAGTATCAGTAGAGTAATATCCATACTACTCCTTCCGAACCTGATTCACCTCGACTTGTTCTCGGACTCCGCAGTTTCGGCCGTCTGCCATGCGGACTCGCCGTTTGGTTGCGCATCGTCGGCCTACGTCGAACAGTCCACGAGCTAGCTTCTCGCTAATGAAACTACTAGTGGCCCCTGTATCGATCGTAGCCTTGTGCTGGCAGTTGTCGATCTCTACGACCGCTGTCAGCTGCGCTCCCTCGTCCTGCAGGCTGCCTATTAGCGTCTTGGGGTTGCCCTTGTTCGGCTCCCGCTCGCCCGTCGGTGGCGGACGCCGGTGACCTCTTCCCGACGGACAACATACTGACGTGCGAACTCCGATTCGTCCACATATCCAACAATAGTCCAGCGTAGGATTTGTGCACTCTATCGCACGGTGTCCGTTCTGGCCGCAATATCTGCAGGCCATCGCTGGATTATTTATATGCGTTTGTCTATTGTCGCGTCTCGTCTTCGGGGCTGGTCTGGGTCTCGTGTCGGTTTCGACTCTCTCGTGGTACGCTTTGCTGTGTGTCCGTGCACTATCCTCTATTCGCATAAGTCGTGGCCAGTTTTGCTTTGGCGCGGGCTCTATATGGTGATAGCGACGTCTCTGTGGTGGACCCATGTGGCTCTGTTGAGGCTCTACTTGCCTTCGCTGTGGAGTGTTGTAACTCGGGTGCTCCATGCGGCTCTGCTGTCTCAACTTCTCCCTGTCTACCTCGAGTTCCAAATGCATCAATTCTGCCAAGTTGTTGAATTGACCTGGCCTGGCGTACGCTCGTAGGTCTGGAAGGCTGTTGCTGTAGATTTTGTGCAGTTGCTCCTCCGCCGAATACTGTAGTGACCGCACCCATAGCTCGACTGAGTTTTAGCCCATCTAAAACTGGACGAACTAAAAAGGTTCGTTACAACTGGCGCCCAACGTGGGGCTGCCCATAGTATATGTGGCAATTGTTGCGAGGGGCGCACATAGCTTATGTCAAAGCTATATGGCTCCTCACAATAAGTGAACAAACACGAGTGAAGAATAATACTAATATTGATAATACTTAATACTAATACTGAGGTCCTTGAGTGATTAAAGAAGTGAATCCTTGCCACGTTTAAGTCGTGGTAATAGACGGGGCCTGCATAGTTCCAAGTTAAGCGTGCGAAAACAAGCCTGCGTTAGACAGTATACGTTTGGTTAAACGGAGTGCCGTATTGTAAGCTGTCGAGCAGCGCGAAGCCGCAGTCTTGAATAACTGGTGCACGGGGTGCCTAGAACCGGCTTTCCCGAACAGGATCACTTTCCGAGACAAGCTAAGGCCTCAGGGAAGTGTCAAAATATAGTGCAACAATAAGTACGATTATAAGCCAACATAGTACAAATTCAAATAAACCATTCGATTTAATTTAATATATAAAACCATTGTGTCGTTAATTGTCGCATCGCGACCAATTCTCTTAATTTGTTGCACGAACCCACAGCTCGACTGAGCGTTAGCCCGGCAAAGCAAATAGGTTCGTTACACGGTCCCCGTGTGACGTTTGAGATCCGCACGACGTGTAAATGGTATTTTGCAAACATCACATTTGAATTTAATGTGAAGTAGTCGCATATGTCGAAGTACCGCTGATCTAGAGGGGACAGTAGTTTTGCATATGGGACACTGCTTGGTGACGGTATGTTCATACATATGGTGGTTCAGCTCTATCACATCTCTGAACTGTCTCTCACACATCGGGCACACATACAAGCCAGGAATTATCGATCCAGCTAGGCAAGTTTGCGATCTCCGCCTGCCCGACAGAGATATCGCACGGCACTCCGGTTAATCACCAGGACTACTGGTCTCCTTGATTCCCCAAGGAATCAAGCGTGGCAAGGATTTACTCTTCTCGCCCAATTTCAGGACCTCAATGTCCTGCGTTATTATTATTATTATAGTTGGGAAGAACCAGCACTGCGACCTATAATGTCTATTGTGCCCCCTTTCTGAGCCCACAGCTCTTCCATCAACCTCAGCTCCTGCACGAATGCCAGGATCTTTGTTGGGTTGAGGGTTTCAATGTCCTTGGGACTGAGAACATGCTTCTCTAGGATGCTGCATCTTTTCCTAATTAAGGCGACGCACTCTGCTAGTATGTGCATTGAAGATTCCTCCTCATTTCCACAAAACCTGCATACATCGTTACCATAAATACCTAATTTGGTTAGGTGACTTCTCAGTCTACAATGTCCTGTCAATAGACCGGGTAGTATTCTGAGTCTGTTCTTCCCCATGGATATCATTTACTTAAATCGCTTTTGATTGTATCCATTTAGGAGGCTTCTGGCTTGTCGGAGTCCTGGTTGGTCTGCCCAGCTCCGTTCCCGCATCTGTCTTTCTTGGTCCCTGATTTGCAGCCGTATTGTGTGTCTTCCTACGCCACAATACGATTCTGGGCCTATCATGGGTCTCTCTCTCTCTGCCCCCATTCTTGCTTGCTCGTCAGCCGCTTCGTTCCCCGCCATGTCTCTGTGACCCGGAACCCGGACTCTATTGTGTGTTCCGAGTTGGTCAAGCTTGGATCTTACTTCGTGGACTGCTTTAGATGTTAATTTCGTCCCCTTTAAAGCATTTATTGCTACTTGACTGTCGGAGAGGATGGATATATCCGCATTCCGATAGTATCGCTTTAGGTTAAACTCCGCATATCTCCCTATCGCACACACCTAAGCTTGAAATATGCTGGTGTGCTTTCCCAGGGACTCATGGTATAATGCCCGAGGGCCCACCACTCCAAGACCTGTTCCCTGTGTGTGGTGGAGTGGCGTGAGCTCCATTAAGGCTTCCAAGGCCATTTTAGGGCAGGTGCGCATTGCCCCTGTCATACATACGCAGGCCATTCCTTGCAGCTTTAGCAACTGTCTTTGCACGGTTATTAGCCGCGCCCTATCCCCCCATGCTATTACTCCGTAGGTTAGCATGGGCCTAACTAGCATTAGGTATAGCCATCTTATTATCTTTGGTGATGTACCCCATGATTTGCCGGCTATGCTGCGACATGCATAAAGCGCTATGGAGCACTTTGATATCGCATTCTCTACATGGGTGCTAAAGTTTAGTTTACTGTCAAATGTGACTCCGAGATATTTTACCTCTTTACTTATTTCTACTAGACTACCTGAAAGCCTTATTTGCCTCATTCTCTGTAGCTCTAGTAAAGGGGACGATGACCGTTTGTGTGGGGCTTAGGCTGAGTTCAGACTCCACAAACCAGAAACTGGACTATGTCACAGAGTGTTTCTTCAAATTTTCCTCGCGCCATGATGACAATCTCATCGGCATATCCTTGATATTGGATACCTCTGGTGGCAAGTCTGTTAAGTAGTTTATCTACCAGCAGACTCCAGAGTAGCGGAGACAGTACTCCCCCTTGGGGACAGCCTTTGGTCGTTAAGACTGTTACAGTACTGTCATGTGTTGATGTCGTGGCTAGTCTAGACCCTAGCAAGGCAAGTATCCACTTGCTGGTGATAGAGGCCCCTCCTGTAGAGGGCAGCCCTAATCGCCTCATGAGATGTGTTGTCAAAGGCGCCTTCTATGTCTAGAAAGGCGCACAATGCTACTTCCCTATTGTTCATTGCCGCATTTAGTGTGCGTCGCAATTGGTAGAGCGCAGTATCCGTGGACCTGCCTGCTCTGTATGCGTGCTGCGTTGGATGCAGCGGACTTTGCCTTAGCAGAGTGCTTCTTTTTTTGTAGTCCGCTAGCTTTTCCAGCGTTTTCAGTAAAATCGATGTCAAGCTGATGGGTCTGAAGGACTTCGGGTTGGAGATGTCATTCTTCCCTGCCTTGGGGATGAAGACCACCCGCTCTACCCCATGCGCTCGGTATATATCCGGAGGCTAGGCTTCTAATAAGTACTCTCCTGACAGGGGAGATAAGTCTTTCTCGGCCCTGCTGAAGGAAAGCTGGCGATATTCCGTCCAGACTAGGAGATTTGAAGGGCTGGAAAGTTCCAATTGCACTTGGCACATGCCCATTCATTAGCCGACGGCCTAACTCTATTATCTGTTGCTTCGGTAGCACCTTCCTACAGGGGTATGCTACCTGGAAAATGCGTCTCGAAGAGCAGTTTCAGTTTTTGTGCGTAGCTGCTTGTGAAGGAGTTATCCTTGCGCTTCAATGCCACGTTTGCATCAGGCGTCCGTTTAGATAGCACTATATGGAGCCTGGCGCCCTCACTGGTACTTCCTATGCTTTCGCAGATGTTTCTATAGTTGGCTCGCTTAGCCCCCCTGATTTCCTTGTTATAGGTCAGGCTTTCGCGATATCTTCCCCATATACCGTCCCTCTTCGCTTTGTTGAAGAGGTGACGTGTGGTGAGGCGCAGCCTTTCTAGGCTTTCGTTCCACCAAGGGGCGTCTTTTTCCTTGAACTTCTTCCCTACCAGGCAATTCTCCTCAAAAGCATTAATTATGCTCTTGTTGAGGTTTTCCACAGCCCACTCTAGTTCCAGTGGACTTCTGGGTATGCCTGAGATACCACTGGGGTTAAGCTCTAGAGCTGTCCTAAACCCTTCCCAGTTCGTCTTCCTGGGGTTGCGACAGGGTACACTGCTACCTGTATTCAATTCTATTCGAAAGAGAATGATTCTATGGTCGGACATAGATTCTTCCTTAGATACATGCCAGTCCCTGAGGTGCGGGTGTAGGGACCGACTGATAAGGGTGATATCTAGCACCTCCTCCCTGATTCTGGTTACAAATGTCGGTGTAGATCCGACATTGGCAAGCTCTAGATTTTATCTACATATAAATTCTGTGAGGCACTCACCTCTCATGTTAACGTCGCTGTTGCCCCATATGGTATGCTGCGCATTGGCATCGCATCCGATGATTATCGGCATCTTCTCTTTTCGGCAGTACTCCACCAGCTTCGTTATTTCCGGTGATGGCTAGGCTCCATCTCCTGCGAAGTAAGCCGATACCATCACCAGGGATGTTGCGTTTCCCTTATCCTGTACGGCTATGGGAACGCAGTCCCTCGTTATAAACTTTGAAAGGATAGTAAAATTAATTTCTTTCCTTACCATAATGCATGCTCTGGGTGTTGGGTGTCTTTGATCCCATATTACCTTTGAGCTGGCCGTGAACAGGCCTTTGATGCTATTGTTCACCCATGGCTCCTGCACAAGGGCTAGCCCAAGATGCCGTTTAAACATCTTCGCTAGGACAGCCGAGGCTGCGTTAGCACGGTGAATGTTTACCTGGGCCAGGTCCGTTGTGATGACTCCCGTCATCTACTAGAGGAGTTGCTCCTGCTGACCCGGTGACTGGGGCTCGGAGCTCAACCCTTCACCGCTGCTCGTCAGCTGTGACGTCAGCTTCTTCCGCCTCCTCTCGTAGCTCCTCTCCAAGTTCCTGCGAGGACATGATTTCGTCCCCGTCCTCTACTTCACTCAGTTCTTCGGGGCCGAGCGTCATATCCGCCAACTCCTCATCTTCCGCCAGTTCTTCTGACAGGTCGATGATGATTGGCGTGACTGCTCGGTCCGTCCGTGCATTTCCAATGCCGTAGCCTCCTTCTTTATTGGGGTGGGCTGTGTATTCCCCCCAACCTTCTTCTTCAGGCCACTTACGGGGATATTCCCGTAACGAAAGCTGACCTGGTATGCGTTTTCGACGATCGTCCTCTTGGACATTTCGTCTATTCCGATTATTAGGAGGGCTCCTTCACCCTCGTTCCTCCTCGTAATCACCTTACATGAGGAAGTCTCCATCTTATTCTGAAACCCAAGAAGGGCTACCAAGGACTTGATGGACCGTTCCTTACTTCTGGGACAGAATACTGTGATGCAGTGGGGCGACGGTATATCGTCTCCCACCTTGCTATCTAGAGGCACTCCCTTCCACGATCGTAGCCGTGGTACTACTTTTCCCAGCCATTAGGCTGAGCTTTCGTTGGAGCATTCAATCAGCAGATTGCCGACTCTAAAGTGAATGCCCGCGAATGAAACCGCGGTGTCCCAACCCACATCGTATCCCGCAATGAGGTCATCCACTATGGCCTCTTCCAATGCGGACAGGTCTTCGTGGTTAAGCATTACCTGGGGGTAATCCGCAGGCAATACTGCCACCTTGACCTTCTTAGTCACCGCCGCATATGTTTGGCGAGGCTTCTCTGGTCCTGTCGAGCTGGACATGCTGGCCGCCGCACGTGATGTCCAGTCCCTCCTGATCTTTCTTTATAAACGCTCGTGCACCCGCTGGACCGTGCGCAGCGCCCTTGGCCGCCGAACACCACCTTTTAAGGGTGTCCGTCGGCGGTGTCAGCTCACACTTGGATCGTTTCTTGATAAAGTGTATATGTAAACTTGAAATGCCATTGGAAATCGATTTATAGAGGCAAGCGAATCGCCAATTTTGCCTACGTTGCAAGTCTGCTGACAACCCAATAAATCTTAGCTTGAACCGATTGTGAATTGTTAAATAAACGTATGTACATATGTCAAAGTAGATGCCTTAAGGTAGGCAACACAAACCAGAGCTGGATTCTGTGCGCTGTGGAGCTGCAGGCTAAAAAGAGCCTTGATGTGTTTGGGAATTTTTGTGAGAGTTAATTCAAGTAAGTGCTTCAGATCCTCAATTTAGTCATTTATTTAAATTTTTATTGTTGGTGAATTCTTCGATTTTAAAGAGCTTTAAAGTGTAAATATCTCTTAAAATAAAAACGAGACAGTCATAAAAAAAATGAAGAGAACTCACTCAGCTTTAAAAGCTCTCTCAGAGAGAGAGAGAGAGACAGCTTATAGCTCCCCGTAAAGAACTGTGAGGTGAAGCTGAGCGGGCTTTTGATAAGCTAATTGAATTTATACAGGACAGCTTAAAAGTATGCCGCACTTTAATGTCGAAGACTCTATATTGCCTGCCGAAATAAATTAATTGAATAACCCTAACGAAATAAACCAATGAATGGAAGCTTAACACTTGGATAAATATAAGTAAGTAAATAAATGAATATATATTATTTTTAATATTAAAATATAAAACTAAATATAAAGTAAAAAATCCCATAATAGTAATATTAAAATAAGAGAAATATAAATAATTAATAAATAGCAAATGCAAAAAAAAAATAATTAGATAATTAAATAAATGAATAATTTGGCTTGCGCGATTACTCCTTGGGTTCCCAGAAACATTTTCTTTTATAGTATTCTGTCGATTTAAGGAACAAATATGAATAAAGGAAATTCACTAATTAAAAATAAAAAAGAAAAATATTATGATATATATGTATATATTATATAAATAAATAAAATAGGATTTAGGATGCGTTTACACAAGATGAAAATTGAAAATAGTCAGGACAAGAATGAATTTGTTATATTAGTAATCGAAATTATGTTACTTATTTTTATTACTCGTTCCGAAAAGGAATCAGTAATTCAACCAAGTTAAATTAAATTAAAAGGCAAAATTACTTAAATATTATTGAAAATAATTTGGAAAAGCAACTTAACATTACATTTTTTAAATTTTTTTTTGCAGTACAAGAAGCCTATCCGCAGTTACTATTTAAAAATAATGCAAAATATTAAAATATTAAATGTTAAAATAGTTGTAGGAAAAAATTAATTACGCATAAACTAAAATTAAAAAAAATGACTCGCTTGCAAAGTTCATCCTCGCCCGAGTCATTCCTCTCAAAAACACCCGTCGCTGACTGTGCGAATGGAATTGCGCAGCTTCTTGTTGTTCTCCTGGCAGCGCAATCTAAAATTTTTATGTTTTTCTAAGGTGTATCTGCAGCTCCCACGCATTTTTATTGGCATGTTGTTCGTTGGTGTTGCCATCAATCCGAAGCATTCAAGCATGCGCTTAGGGGCCGCCTCTGTCCCGCCGGAGCATGCGATGTCGCCCTCTACAACTCGATCCAAACAAAGGCGGCATCCGTCGTAAAAGTAATAAAGAGCTTATTGACAATTTCAACACAATATTGCACGAGTTTTTAGCAGTGTATCAGAGTTTCTGGTTCTATGTGTGTTGTTGGCGATATGTAATACAACATTCCGATGAATAATGTTAAAACAGGGATATCGATAGCTATTTTGAATCAACTTATTTAGTTTAAGCTGTTTTCTGTCTGTTACCTGGTTAAATCGAAGACGATCCGAACAACTAGATATTTCAACGAGACTTGACATACAGCTGTGATGTGCTCGCGATAATTTATATTTATAAATATCATATCATTCACTTACTTGTTGTTCGATTGCATTGTCGTCGCCGTTGGATCCGGATTTCATTTTTATTATTAACTTTTCTGTTGTAAATGACTAGTGCAAATGAAGAGTCAAACGCAGTTTGTGGTTATGGATGATATTCATTATGCGCGAGTGCGTCTTTACTTATAGAAGAATTGAGAGCAACTAACGAATACAATGCAAAAAGTGAAAAACAATATATGTGTGGCCAGAGCTTCGGTATTAATCGATGTAGCGATATTAATCGTTGCGGTTGAAATTCAAACATATTTCAACATTTTCCAATTTTTTTTTTCGTGTGTCTTGGATCCAGTACCTGCAGCTATTCAATTAAGTGAGGCTAACCTAAAACTCATCAGATATCGTTAACTTACTTAGTGCATCCCATTAACATCTACATCCGTTTCGTATTTTTCAGCAATGTTTTCCAAAATGGCCGTCTTTAAAATTCAGTGTAATGTAGCATGCATACGCACTCAGAAGTTCTTATAAACAAATCGCTGCCTTGAACAAAACATTAGGACACTAAATGTAAATATTTAATCAACTACCGCCTTCTGTCGAATGGCATTTTGCTCATCTTGCGCTTTGACACTCTTCAAGTGGACAAACGTTGAACGTAAACATTGAGCGGCTTGCACATGCTAGGCTTCTCTTTTCGCGTATAAAAACCAAGAGCAGTCAACCAATTGACACAGTATGTACAGTACAGTACAGAGTGCAGTGCAAACACACCAGAAAATCAAGACAGTAAAACCAAACCAAATCAAAATAATATATAAGGGGCTTCGCGCAGCTAAAAACACACACAGTTTATTTAATGTAAAAACACATTTCGCAGTTTGCGGTCGATACTTGCCAGTCCTATGTTGTCTGCTGTACTTAGTCAGCTGTATTTTTTTTTTTTAAGAAAACTAATCAGTCAGCTGATTTCAAATCCAAGCAATAATACGTCATAGCGTCATAGTTAACAAATAACCCAGTTTTTTACGGTGGGCTCAGGCAGATGACGACCGCCTGTTCTAATTGGCCTTACCCGGGTAATGCAGATCTCTGCCCGGGTGGACAATCTTTTCTTTGCAGCTCATGGGCACAATATGCACAACAATAGAAACATAAAAATTCCTCAGGATCTCTCTGCGGAACAAGTCGCAAGATAAATGGAAGACCGAACCCAGGATGAGGGAAGGGTGCTTATTAGTAGGGTGCCTATTACACAGCATGGACACAGTCAGCAGGCCCCAGCTTCGAGGTAAGAAGGTGTGGTCGGACCATCCCGGCCACCACAACCGGTAACGAAGGCTGGAGGGCAAGCGGCACAGCGGCCAAAGAAGAAGGGGGAGTTCCTACCACCGAGGGGCAAACCCGGTGGGCTGGATGACCAGAACCGGTGGAATCTCTGCGGCTCAAGAGTCAAATGGTATCTAAGATACCTCCAGCAGGGACTGGCTCCGGAAGAGGACCTCAAGAAAGCTAAAGAGCCGAGGGAAACTGTTGCGGCATCGGCACCCAAAAGACCAAGCAGCACGCTGACACCGCCGACGGACACCCCTAAAAGGTGGTGCTCGGTGACTAAGGATGTTACACGCAGTTCAGCGGGAGTGCTATCGTCGTCAAGTAAGGGTCAGGAAAGCCTGGATATGCGCTCGAGCACGTCCCGTGCAGCGTCCATGAAGCCTGTCTCCTCAGCACCCGCCATACCTCGCCAAACATATGCGGTGACGGCTAAGAAGGTTCATTTTAGGGTTGGCTACCTGCTGATCGATTGCTCTAGCGGGAATATCCCTGTAAGTGGCCTGAGCAAGAAGTTTGGGGGGATTACAGCTAAGATTATAGCTGCCCTCAACTGACGGACCGAGCAGTCACCCTCCAATTATCGACTTGTCGGACGACATGGTGGAAGATGATGCTCGGCCCTGAAGAACTAGGGGAAGCGTAGGACGGAGACAAAACTATGTCCTCACAGGAGCTGGAAGAAGATCTGCGAGAGGAGGCGGCAGAAGCTGACGTCATATTGACGGGCGGAGGTGACGGGGACAGCTCCGGGCCCCACTCACCGTGTCAGCTGGATCCCCTCCTCTGAAAGGATGACCAGAGTTATCACAACAGGTGGAAGAATCTATGTGATATGATATGTTATACTCCTCTCCCGTGTCAGAAAAGTACTCAGTAGCCTAGGCTTCGGATTTATAACGAGCGCATGGTACTAGCAAGTGGATACTCGCACTGATAGGGTCCAGACTAGCCACGACATCAGCTCATGGCAGCACTGTGACAATCTTAACCACCAAAGGCTGTCCCCATGGGGGAGTATTGTCTCCGCTACTCTGGAGTCTGTTGGTAGATGAACTATTTAACAGACTTCCACTAGAGGTATTCAATAACAGGGATATGCCGATGACATCGTTATCATAGCGTGAGGCAAATTTGAAGAAACACTTTGTGACATAGTCCAGTTAGGGTTGAAGATAACGAATGACTGGTGGGAGGAGGTTGGACTCAACCTAAACCCCACAAAAACAGTCATCGCCCCATCACTGGACGATACAAGTTACAGAGAATGGGGCAAATAAGGCTATCAGGTAGCCTATTAGAAACAAGTAGGGAGGTAAAATACCTCGAAGTCACATTTGACAGTAAGTTGAACTTTGCACCCATATAGGAAATGCGATATCGAAGTGCTCCAAAGCGCCTTAATCGTGTGGCAGCATAGCCGGAAAATCATGGGGCACATCACCAAAGATAATAAGATGGCTATACCTACGGTGCAATAGCAAGGGGGCTGGGGCGCGGCTTATAGCCGTGCAAAGACAGTTGCTGAAACCGCAGAGAATGACCTGCGTATACATGACAGGGGCAATGCGCATCTGCCCTACGATGGCCTTGAAAACTCCAACACTCCATTAGGCTCCAACAGAAAGTAACGCTTCTAAGGATATCAGCCTAAGGAGTTGGGGGCAACCACATCCTAAGCCACAGAGATGCCCAACTTCGTTCAGATGAACTTCTCCTAATAACGCCGCCTAGGGACGAAATGGCAGCCGAATACTTATTCGAGCGAAATTTGAAGGTTCATATGAGTAGCAAGAGGAAATGAACGAAGTTAAATGAAGTCCATCCTATGAAAACGCACACCATAAAATGGTACACGCACGTGCCGAGCTCATTGCTCATGCGGAAGCGCGGCAGCCTCGTTGGCTTTGTTCGATGGTTTCGGGGTGCGAGTTGTTATTTGCCTGATAAAGCGCTCTTTACTCACCCATCCAATTGGACTTCCTGCGCTGAAATTTTTGTATGGAAAGTCCCCAAAAGCAAATCTTGTTGTTCACATCATATAATATTTCGGACAGTAGGACAGACAATCACTTTACGAATTCATTTTTCTATATTTGGCAAATTTATTCATACTGTAACAAACCTTTTGTTCGGGTAGATTTAGCTGGATTAAAACTCAGTCGAGCTTGGGGTTCGAGCAACAAATTTGATTTGATTTCGTTTGCGACAATTAAGAATACCGATGTTTATTATATATATTGAAATAGTCTTATTGAACTTGCACTGTTTATCCACACAATTACACTGTATTATGTATTATAATGTATTTTCCACTTGCGTTCGTGAAGCAGTTCACTGAAGTCGTTTTGTCGGATTTGATGCGAGTACCTATTCGCGAGAATCTGCTCCAGGCACTCCGCGCACCAGCTAGGCAAGTTCACGACCTTCGCCTGCCCGACAGAGATATCGCACGGCACTCCTGGTATACTCCAGGACCAGCGGTCTTTTTGATCCCCCAACGATTGCCACTAGCACACCTGTGAATCCGGACTCGCTCGTACCCTCTCTGTCTAAACACAGGCCCAGTCGCACTTGCTGCGCTTCAAGCGTGGCAAGGATTTACGCTTCTCACCCAATTCCATGACCTCAATGTCCTGCGTTGTTCTTTTGTCCTGGCAATGTCGAGTCCTTCGACGCTCCTTGGTGATATAGCGTCCTATTTGATATAGACTTTCACTTGTGTTGCTCACACACGTATCTCGCGGTCTCGCGTTGATTATGTTTCGTTCTGACGCAGGCGCTCGCGTTGACTCCGCACGTAGATTTTGCACTGAACTCCCGGCCTGGGCGGCGACGCCCTTTTTATAGCAATGTGTCGCAGCCTTTTGTCGTGACTGTACCAAAGTCACGTGATCTTTTCCTCCTCAGCCTGTCTGGGGGCCTGTACATAGCCCAGTCGTTTACGGAGCATATCGGATACCTCCGACCTCCGATATTATGACGCCTTACCTGCAAAGATGTTGCTTGGTACTAAGGAAATACAAAGATTATCGGATACAGATCTACAAAGCAGCTGTAGGGGATATTGGTGAGGTCTCGCGCTCGCATTAAAAATACTCTTTGTCTGACGAGGATGACAGTAACAGCATGGTGGTGGGGGTGTGATCTCCAAAATGAAATTGAGACTTCTGCAGATAAACATCAGTACACTTCTTAAATCAGAAGAAGGCAAAACAAAAAATTTATAAATTAGATCGAACTTTTTCGGAATACCCACCGAAAGGCTCAGATAATTACTCTCATCTCTGTAATCTCAACCACATATTCACAATATTGCAATATTGCCTTCACGGCAGCTTGTCTTATCAGTAGGCACACGCTCAAAATGAAACCCCCATTATGGACACCTCAATGCAGCGAAGTCGCAGAATGATGATCTTCACTGGTCTCAATATAAGTCCGGTTTGGCGGGATACAAGAAAGCCTGAAGGAAATCATGGCGAGATTTCTTCTCAGATATGGAAACAACTAACACGGCCACGAGGCTGAGAAGAGTTCTATCAAAAACCACCTTATAACTAGGTTATCTGAAAAGAAATGACACTTCGTGGTCGGTCTCCAGTGAAGAATCACTGGACATCCTCCTAAAGAGAAATTTTCCAGATTGCTCTGAGCTACCTCCGATGCACACACGTATGACTCTTGAAGATGTTACATCATTAAAACCTCTTCTATATATAAAAGAAACATGAAGTGGGCAATAAACAGCTTCAAGTCGTTTAAGTCCCCAGGCTCCGATTAAGTAAGTACGGCCCAATTACAAAGGGCAGGCCCACCGTCGTGGTTCCAGTCAACAATCACCTACCATCACACTACAGTGCCAAAGATTTTAGACCCATCAGTCTATCCTTCTTCGTGTTAAAGACTCTAGAACGACTCATAAGTCTTTACCTTATAAACTACAGTGTGTCGCACTTCATTTCAACCAATGTCATAGAACAAAAGTAATTGCCTGCCATAAACTAATCATTCATTATTTTTCAAAAATTCCAAAGACCGATGGTAGGTATATACAGTGGCGAACAGCTCAACTAGACCATGGTCAAAGAAATAACGTAATTGCCTGCCATAAGCTAACCATTCATTATTTTTCAGAAATTCCAAAGACCGATGGTAGGTATATATATTAACCACCAAAATTAATATATGACCCCAATACACTGGGGTTTCCCCACCCGCTAGGAAGGATTATAAAAATGTAGCATACTTTTAGGCATATTTTTCATTTGGAGCAGGTACATTGTGGACACCTGGGTGCCATAAAACCCGGATTTTTTACCTAAAGTTGAGTATTTTCGGTATAAATAGTCCAATCCTTCGTAGTCAGTTTAGTTTCATCCTGCATCTCGGGTGCAATAAGCCAAAAAGGACTATGAACAAACAGACTACCATTGAACTACGAAAACTCATCCTGGAACACTTCCAAAACGGATATTCACATCGCCAAATAGCTGAAATGGTCAATCTGAGCAACTCAACTGTGTACAACATCATTCGGCGCTTCGTCGACGCAAATCGGATTGAGGGCAAGGGCAGAAAGGCAGCAAACAAGATTTTCACCGAAGAGGAGGAGCGAAGGATCACCAGGAAAATAAGGGGATATCCCAAGCTATCGGCTCCAAAAGTGACTCAACAGGTGCAGGATGAAATGGGGAAAAAGTGCTGTGTGGAAACTGTGTGCAAGTTTCTGCGCAAACATGACTTTAATACCCGAGTACCACGAAAAAAGCCCTTTATAAACGCGAAAAATAAAGGGACTTGGATGACGTTCGCCAAAACCCACTTGGACAAGGATTTGGAGATCTGTAACACAGTCATATTTGCATATGAGTCCAAATTCACCATTTTTGACTCGGACGGACGGAATTATGTGTGGCGACAGTCCAATACTGACCTGAATCCCAAACACGTAAAGGCAACAGTCAAGCATGGTGGAGGAAGTGACATGGTATGGGTGTGCATCTCGTCAGCCGGATTCGGGAATTTTGTGATTTTTGAAACAACAATGGACAAGAATGTGTACTTCAACATACTAAAGAAAAATTTACTCCAAAGTGCCGAGAAGGTAGGAATCCGACGTACTTTCCGGTTCAACCAGGACAACGATCCCAAGCATAAGGCCAAGATAGTACAGTCCTGGCTCATCAGGAACTGCCCCCACATGATAATTCCACCGGCCCAGTCTCCAGATTTAAATGTCATTGCGAATTTGTGGGCTGTGCTGGAAGATAACATTCGGAAACACAGCATATCCAGCAAAGAAGGCCTCAAAACTGCTCTGCGGGATGAGTGGAGCAGAATCAGCCCAGAAGCTACCAGGAAGCTGGTATCTTCCATGAATAATAGGTTAAGGGAAGTAGTTAAGGCTAAAGGATATAATACTAAGTATTAACATCCTTATTTAAGTTATTATACGCCAAATATATTATTTTGTTTAGACTGATCAAAATGAAAAGTGCGCATAAAAGTATGCTACATTTTTATAATCCTACCTAGCAGGTGGGGAAGCCCCAGTGTATTGGGGTCATATATTAATTTTGGTGGTTAATATATATACCTATCATCTGTCTTTGGAATTTCTGAAAAATAATTAATAAATAGCTTATGGCAGGCAATTACGTTTTTTCTTTGACATTGGTTGAAATGAAGTGTGACTCACTGTATATAGACTTCAAGTTTTTCTCTGAGTCCCAACATACCTATAGGAAGGGCAGATCCACCGATACTCTCCATTCCGTAGTCAACATTATAGATAAATCTCTACTCGAGGAAGGCTAATAGGGTATACTCTTTAACCCTATTAGCCTTCCTAGATATCGAAAGTGCCTCCGGATGCGATAACTGGAGCTCTGCCAGACATGAAGATTAACGCCAGTTTAGTGGGACTGATCAATCAATTGCTTACTTCCAAAATTGTGGGTTCTACACTTGGATCGTTAGTTTTCTCCAGGTATGTCAACAGATGTATAGATTGCGAATGAAGTTGCGGTTATCTTCAGAGGAAACTATCCCCAAACTCTATATGACATAATGACGCGTAATACTGTCATCCTGGGTATATAAATGTGGGTGAGGTGTAAGTCCCACTTAAACGGAACTTGTTCTTTTTACATGAAATTACAAATTACCCAGGCTAAACAACATAAAGCTCTCCCTCAAAACAGCGCCAACTTCCTAGGGCTGATACTGGATAAGAAACTAGACAGGAACTTCAACAACCAAATTTCGACCGAAAAAAGCAACAGTCGCCTTATACACGAGTATGAAATCCATTGGGATCAAATAAAGCATGTCGCCAAATATTGTCCATCGAGCCCTATGTGCGCCCTCGTTAATGCTGTCTTTAATTTAATTTTTTCCAAACCAATCGATCACTACCTCTTAAAATTAGTTGATCACGGCGTTTTAATACTTTCACCCTTAAATTAATCAAAAAATTAGATGCCGTAACATTTTCATTCAGCCCAGTCCGTAAGATTACAGTTTTTTGCCTGTCTGATCATTTTTTGCTGCTGATTTTTGTTGTCATTTTCTTTTAATTTCAACACATTATCAATTGGTGATGCCGATCGATGTAATTTTATTGATATTTGCCTGTTGCTCAATCCAGAATCCTTGTAAGCAAGGAGTTTACGTATATTCTCAGGCCACAGTGTTTTTTCCATTCCCATTCAAAAATAGTGTAAGCAAATAATCTGTTTCTTACACCCTATGTACCTCCACAAAGACAAATATCCAAAAACCTTGGAAAAAGCGAATGGAATTAACGGAACAGCACACGATTGAAATACTCTGAGCATCACAAGATGGTAGGAGAGAGATTTTGTATTATAAGATTGTATATTCAAATATGCCAAAGTTATTAGCACTAAGAGCAAGCCTTTTCTGTATTCGCATATAATTATGCATGCATACATTTATATTTCATTCACTATCTAAGATGCTTAAGAAGTGGATGCAGTGTATCTCCTAGTCGACCTCTATCGATTAAAGCCATCACACACAGTGATTTTTGTTAATACGGTGTGTTAAAACTAGAGATGGGCGCCGTGGGCTCAGTTTCCGTTTTTTTGGGTGCTAGCATTCCACCATAAATTTTAATTCACAACGTCACGACAGCAGCTACAGCGGTATTAATGCTCAGATTTTGGCATGGCAAAAGTTTACGGAGCATCTTTAAAGGTGATACTTGACGCGTGATGTCGCTCCGTGTGAACTCAGCATAACATTAATATCGCATTGAGCTAGACGATGTATTGCACGAACAAAAACGGACGGAGTTTAGCTGAGAAATTTTATAAATGCGAAATATTTATTTATAAAATATTTATAAACTACTTTGTAATATTATAGTACGGCAAAATAATTCTAAGTCAATAAAGAACATGTTCAAAATATTTGCTCATAATCTCTTTTTTTTCTTAAATTAAAGGCTTACTTTGAAAATGAAGTCTTTTCCTATTTCAGAAATTGGAGCACGCCTGATTCAGTCAGAAATTGCAAAATTTGTAAGCGTGTAATCCCCAAAAGAAAACAGTCTGTCTTACTCTAATAAAATATACTCAAAATGCGTGCACACAATTGTACTTGGAACTTTCAATTATACTTGCAAACGAACATATCTAGACATCACCGCCATACATATTAATGTCTTTCTTCTATTGAAAAGAGACAATCTTTCTTCAGGTTTACATAAATCTTCCAACTCATATGATCTAAAGAGCTCGTAGATAGCTGGTTTAAATTTGTAAAATCAAATGCAAAAATAATATGTACTCAGTTTTGTTTAATATAAAATCCTTGATTGAGTTTGATCAATGTTTAACAATTCTGCCACATTTTCGATTAAATATTTATGTTGTGCTTAGTTTAGTAATTGTGCTAACACTTTGCTTGTACTGGGTGTTTCTTGTACCCCTTGATTGGACAAAGGTATGCATATTTTTGTTCAATAACTATAAGTGTTTTCAGATTGAAAATTAGTCCTCCTTTTTTCAAAGCTTGCAATCTTAGAATTCATATACTTGGTAGTTCACGCGCGTCTGACAAATTGGAAATAACCACCCCAATTCGTGGTGACTAGTGTTTTCTTTGGTTTTAAATGCAATTTTTATTGAATTGGAAAGTTTCGTTTTGGTAATTAAGACTGTTCATTTCAACAATTTTTAACTTGGGCGTATGTTTTTCCCTCATTTTTTACGACTAATCAATCTTTATTTTCTTACAGAGATCACAGCATTATTAGTGTGGGTGTAAAAAAGTTATCAACCATATACCTTTTATAAAATAGCATCGGCAGTTCGTAAAAGCAAATAATTCCAGTAGGTAACTAAAATAAAGATGGTTTTTAGAGTACTACAAATATAGAAACTCTATTTTTGTTAATATTTGTTATTAAATAACACCTTCAAAGCAAGTATTGAGCATACCCATTTAAGGTAATGGTCGGCGCCCATACAAAGGTATTTATACTCTGATACCGATGGCATAAGAGTATATTGGTTTCGTGCAATGTCATGTCATGTGTTATGCTGTATCTTATGGTATCAGATAACTCATGGTATCAATAATAAGGTTGGATTGTCTTGTTTAATTAAAAACATAAAAACACAATGAATTTAATAAAGGAAAATGAAATACCCCAAATAGATAAATACATAAATTTATACATTAGTGGAACGTTTTTACAATGTCATGCAAATCTATGTCACCTTTATATATGTTGATCAGATATTTGATTTGTGAGCTTGACAAAAAGACCACCTCGCAGCTTATAAATTACATTCTTCGAGTTTGAATATTTTCTGTCATCAATGTGCTTCCAAAATTTTTCTCCACTTTCCAAAGGTGTACCAAGAGTATCAAATAAATCTGCTAGTTCATAGTCATGAATTTTTATAAAGCGTAGTCAGATGTTTAAATCTTTAAATCTATTTCTGGTATTTACAATTAGTGCTGCGTGTTGTTGAATTTTAAAAAATTATAAATATTTAAATCCAAAAAATGTATTGAAAACAAACATTTATCTGGACACAGAAGTGTCCACTTTATTAAGATATCTCAACATTGCTTTTCCAGAACAATCAATTCTTCCAAGTATCACAGGTTTCCATGTTGTAGGGCAAACGAAAATTAGCTGGCATTGGATTAATATCTGTACTTCATTACTTTCATCATACTTTCAGAATGAATAAGCTTACTTAAAAGAAGATTGTCAGGTGTGAAAAATGTATGCAAAAAAAAAAAATCAAACTGTCGGTTTTCAAGTTAACGAAATCATAGAAGTCTCCCCAAAATTTTATGCACGAAAAGCAGGTATTTAGAAAAGAGATGATGTCTTTGCCATGACCATGAGAAACGCGCTGAGGCCCCTCAGCAAATGGAGTTGCCAGTAACGAAGCCTAATCAATATTGACATTTTCCAAGCCTAATCATGCTGCAAGGATTCAATTAAGAGCTATATTCTTACCAATATTTAGAGGAAGCTAGTAGAAATCTGCCTTCCAAGTTTGATAACCTAAGCTGAAAAAGAGTAGGAGTAAAACTTTGTTTCCTTTTTTAAATTGTGGCTTTCAATATTTATGTTAATTTATGTATGTGTACTTTGAGGAATATTGGCGAGCCAACATTGTGCGTGTCAGCTCAACCTAAACACTTTGTCTGTAGTAAACGAATATGCACTCCCCGAAATTCGAGTAAAGATACTTGATTTATTCCTTGTACAATGTGAAATAATTTTTTTTACATTATTTTTCGTTCACAGAAGTTAGCTGCTTTGTTTATAACCAAGCAAATTTTAAGAGCTTAAATAGTGGGATTTTGGACCATTCCTTAACGACAGCCTTCGTAGCTGCTTTACCGTCATGTTCTATTTGGGATTTCGGTCGGGTGATCTTGCTGGTCACTCTAAAAGCTTAAAATCCTTTTCCCGAATCCATCCACGACAGGCCCGCGAAACATGTGTTGGAGCATTATCCTGTTGGAATTATCGATCTGAGTGATGGTCCATAAAGCTCATCAAAACTGCGTCCAATGGGTTTTTATAATCCTCCGAGCTCATACGGCCTGAAATTTGACTGGTTGCAGCCCAGATCATGAGTAATGCACAGTTTCAAGAAGGAAAGAATCACTCAGACTACTTCAAATCATGCCAGTAATAATTTCGAGGCATCGAGACTAAATTTTTTACAATTTTGCCACCCCTTGGTCAAGGACATGTGTTTAATTTGGCTATCGATCACTAGCTGAATTTGTTGACCACATTGTTTCGATATTTGTAACCTTAAATCAAATAGAATTTTAAATGCTGTAGTATTTTTATCAAGGCCACCCCGTAAGATTGCAGATTTTTGCCTATTTGATCATTTTTTGCTGTTGGTTTTTTTAGCATCGATCGACGTAATTTAACTGATATTTTCCTTATCCTTGCAAGCCAGGATCTTAGCTCTATTCTCTGGTTGGTGTTTTTTCCTTTCACATTTCGTTTGTATTCAACTAAAAAATTTCTACAGATAAAATATTAAATAAATATGTATTTAAAAAAAAATCCATATAACGCCTTAATTACTTTTCTGAAGGCTAGAAAGTTACTGCCTTTAAAACAAATTTCGCAACCAACTTCCTAAAAAAAAAAACACAAATATGCAAAAATCTTTGAAAAATCGCAACTTTATTACCAATGCATCATAACAGCGTAAGAAGAAACACCGTTATAAAATGCGTAAGCAAAGTCCCATTAGGCTTGGTACAGTTCTTAGCTACATAAACACGAGTGCCTTTAATCGAATTTCGGGAAGGGTATATTCAATGTTTTTCAGACAAAAAAAGTACATCGAAGAAAAATGCGTTCATAAGCATTGCACAAAACTGACTTTTGGAATTAGAGCAAAAAGTCATTTTGCATTTTTAAACTAAGATAAAAAATCTTGATTTCTTCCTTAAAACATGCAAGCCAATGGATGACAGCACTGACTGGCAATTCTTAAACAATGCGAACAAGTTGCGAAGCAAAGATAAGCGGGACACAATTAACCGCTTAAGAAAGTCACGAAAGATTGGATCAAAGGAATTACCTCCACCATACCCAAATGGTTGGTATGGAGTTCTCGAATCATCCAAGCTTAAGGCTGGTGAATCAACATATTTATCTTGCCTGGGGGAGCATTTTGTAATATATCGCTCCCAAAAACATCAAGTTTTTGTTTTGGATGCATATTGCCCACACCTAGGAGCTAACTTAGCAGTTGGAGGTCGAGTTGTTGGAGATAACATTGAATGTCCTTTTCATCAATGGAGTTTCAGAGGGACCGACGGAATGTGTACAAGCATTCCTTATAGCACTTGTGGTAAATCAGTTTCTAAAATATATACTTGTAAAAATAAAAACTTACAAAATTTCCGCCTTTCAGTCCCAACGGCAACAAAAGTAAAGAAATGGAATTCCACAGAAATGAATGGATTTGTGTTTGTTTGGTACAGTGTCGAAGGATCCGAAATTCCATGGGCTCTTCCTAAATCTGTCGAACTTCAAAGCAACCAATTTGTTTACCATGGCCGCAACGAGTTTTATATAAACTGTCACATTCAGGAGATACCAGAAAATGGTGCCGATCTGGCCCACTTCAAAGCCATTCACAATAATAATATTATAGCTGGTGGCTTCCAAATAAATCATTTATTTCGCCATCTCGGATATCATCAATGGCAAGCAAGGTATGTCCACTAAGTTAAAATTACAAGCATCGCGGTGTGCTGATTCAGATTTTGCGGAATTTATATTTTTATTTTTATTATTATTATTGATATTCAAATTTGCTGAATAATTTTAAAATTGATTTATGCCGTTCTCAAATTTATCTTCTCCATTTTACGCCAGTTATAATTTCACTATAATACTACACCGCTATCCTGACGCTTACATGTTCAGGTGTAGTCGTTAGATAATTGTGATTCCTTATGAGCATGGACTAATCTCTTCAGACAAAAGTTTTAATTCAATATATTATTGTAAATTACTAAGCATATTTGAAAATGACTTTGATTGTTGAGTTCAGCGTATAAGGCAGGGTTTGAATCTTCCACCTGCATAAGCATCTGATTTGTCATGCTCACAATGCCTACGCTAAATGAAGTCTTCATCACATCAGACACATAACTCATCGCCACACTTGACGTGATGGTATTAAGGTAATTGCAAGTAGGTTGGGTGTGTGTGAGGCAATGCTTCTGATGGCTGCAACACACACACAACGACTTGTCAGAATGGTAGCTGTTATTTGTCTGTGTTTCCCGCCTGGTGTTCTCCACTCTTCTGAACCATTACACAAGTTCTTCAAACTTAGTAGAAAAATTCATACAAATATATATATAAAATACACATCTACACAGAAAAGTACCTTATGTGGTGTAATCCGAAGACCCAATTTGTCCCTTATCTCTTTTCACATTCGTTGCTTTGTCCTTGAATGTTATTTTCATGAGCGATTCGAGCTCATTTCGACAGGTCGGAGAGGATTTGCATCGTTTTAGAAATTTTGTAGTTTGTAAAAAACCACATCAAAATAAAAAATTATAAATAAAAAAAATCAAATAAGTGCCTTTTACAATATTTCGGATCCAAACGATATGTCAGATAAGCGCGGCAACTTCTTTGGTGTTTGGTCTTCCCAAGAGTGCACTTTGTACCTGTCCAACCAATTGCGTCTCCTGCCCTGAATTTGATGTTAAGTCCCCAAATAAATTCTACCTACACCAAGGCTCATTTGCGGTTTTCGAAAAAAACGAGTCTGTGGCCAAAACTGGTGGGTACTGCCTGTATTATGTCCACAAGACGAACTGGGGGCAAATCAATCAGACAAATGAAAAGAGGCGCAGTTCTTTTTCCGGCACGTACCTTTTCTAGGTTTGAAAATTATCCACTAAACTAAATTTATCAAATAGAACTAGAAAGTCCAACTAAACCCCACTTTAATTTCGATTTGATTTCGTCCTTATGTTTTTTTTTAATTTTTCTTTTAGTTGGAACGTTACCGAAGACAAACACATTGCCGAGATTAAGTTGAATCATTATTTCAACCTATTTGGAAATTTTCGATGCTCTCAAATGAATGTTACCGGCAAACAAGTTATTATATTTTAAAATTTTAATTATAAAACATTTTTTAAGTTATAAGTGTGTTTGCAGGTTGGGCCCGCCTATGTTCATCTGTTTCTGCATTCGCCAACGTTTGGAAATTTTCAAATATTTCAAACGATTACTCCTATAAAACCGTTACTGCAAAAAGTAGTTCACAGATTTTATGCAACCCGATTAATGGCTCCAATCATGAAAATTTTAATATACGGGGAAACTATTATGGTGTGTAAAGTATGAACCAGTTTTTTGAAGTTAATTATTATTTTTATAATTTTAGTTTGAGCGTGATATTAATATATGGAATCATAAAACTTATCGGAATAACCCCTTGCTAGTGCTGGAAGAGTCCTCGATTAAAAAATTTCGGAAATGGTATGCGCAGTTCTACACAGTTAACAGTAAATCATTTCAACTAGCAAATAATCGGAGTTGGTAGGTTTAAATCTGTTTTGATACAAAAACATTTCATAATACTTTGGCATAATTATTTGGAAATACAATAACTAAAAGTTAGCTTAAACTAATAAAGATTTAATCAATAAAAGCAATAAGATATTTCATCGAAATTGTTTACATCAAATAGTTAGCATAAGTTAATAAAGATTAAATCATTAAAGCAATCAAATCATTCCTGAAAATTGTTTACAACATTGGACATATATATATACTTATACCTTTGCAGGATATTTTAACCACCAACGAGTCGATATAGTCATATCCTTATGTAAGATTTTATTTTGGTTCATATGAACAAAATCCAATTTCCAAGACTATTTGAAAAGCTATTTGAAAAATCCTTTCTTCAACTTTGCAATATCTCTGTAAATCAATTGTTTCTATTGCTGAACTTGGGTTTAACGACAGCCAAATAAGGAAACTAAACGGCTTAAGCAGATTAGCTTGAGACAGTGACAACTCATGAAGCACATCAATAAGTTCAATTGAATTGAGTGGCACCAATACACTTGGTGGATCTCACCAGGGACAGAAATTAAAGCAAGTTAATTCAATCAAATAATTTCTGCCAGAAAGGATACAGGAAATATAAAGTTGATTAACTTAGAGAGAGACAAATAATTTAAAAATTTAAAAAATCATTAATTGCAATTTTGATGTCAGAATCTACAATTCCAAATTTAACTTAGAAATTTGCAAAACATGTATTTTCTGTTGCAATTTATTCACCGTGATGTTGGAAAATGTCTCCGTTTATGTTTATATCGAGCGAAGCGCTGCAACGTCTCTCTAGCAGGGCATCTGTTAGTAATTTTGGCGAATATTCTAAAATGTTGCGTGTGTAAGCCTCAAGTGAGCCTAAGAAATTCGAAATTGACATTTACATTTTTGAGTGGAATGAAGAAATGTGTCTCAAAATAAAAATAAATGGAAATATGTAGAGAAATAAATAAATAAAATATGAAGATTCGCATTTGCTTTGTTGTATTATATGTTTCATTGTCATTATTATTATCCCAATGAATTTATTTTTGTTATTTAAATTACTATTTTGTTAATTGTGTTAGTAGGTTAAGTATAAGATTTTAGTAATAGTAGAATTAAGTATTGGAATTTAAGTCCGCTCTGGTAGGAAACAGGTCAGTAACGATCGAAGTAGCACCGCCATACGTATTTTATAAAGACTACGAAAAGAGAATAAAACCGAGTCGGGACTGGCCGATCATCTGGAGTTTCGAATTTACAGATCACAACTCTTGACAGAATGTCAGTATTTCGAATTATGTATGTATTTAAAAGAGCAGATATTAATACAACATAAAAATTTAAAAATTGTGTTGTTCCCATGGTTGCCATCTAAAGTCTTACGGCCAAGTCTTAAAAACTTTAGTCCTTAAGCACAAGACGGATTTCACTGCTTGGCAACACAACTTGTCTACTTTGTGCTAGTATCTAGCATCTTTTTGAAGAGCTGCGTACACACAGAGCGATATCAAGCATCAATCATCAATTTTGGCGATGCAGAGCGACATAAAGCATCAATCATTCCCCCGTACGGTATTTTCGATAGTTTCTTACTTCACTAATTATAAAACAACCCAGTTAAAGATAAATAAAAATAAAATCTTATTTACAAGATTATTATATTTAATTACACGTAAGGCAACAAGGAGTCGCATTGACTACCCTCCTGATTTCGAAAAGCACAAGAAAGAATTTAAACTATCAAAGAAGGTTGGCTAAAAATTTTATGAATTATTATTTATTTGAATTAAGAACTAGCCTAATTGTCAAGGGCATTTTCCACATCTCGTCTGGCTATGGCAATTGCTGCTCGGTTGCCAACTGCTGCACATATACCTGCAACTGTTGTATATATAACTTACAGCTGTGACAGGTACTGACTATTGAAAGATTTCGCCGATGTGAACGATGTTTCACACCTTTGAAAAATTTCCAATCGTTCCAATTATGGCTTTGTGTGATTAGCCTACAAGCGATTAATTACAGAGTGGCCGGATTCCTATATCCACAGCATTTCTTACATTTACTTTTTTTGCAATTTAAGTAAGGCAAATGATCTCCAAAATAAATAATAAAATAATTAATCAAAATATAAGATAGGCGAAAACGACTTTTCTGCAAACAATACAATAAATAAGAAACAAATTTAAAAAATAAAAGGGATTTCAATTGTAATTTTTCGTTAACATTTAAAATTAATAATTATACATTAAAATTAATTTTAAAATAACATTAATTATATTATAATTCTAATTAATATGTCTTGACCTATCAGCAGTTTGTATCGGTACGAAGTTTGATAAATCATCGCAAAAAACAATCGAGAATGTAAGAAATGTTTATAGTGGAATCGGACTATGAGACACTGGCACTGCACCGAAAATACAACTAAATTTAATATAATACAAAGCAAACACGCACCGCAGGCAGGAATAGAATTTTGAATAAAAAAAAACAACACAATATAAAAAAAATAATAAGAACAGCAAAAATAACAGCACAAGCACACTTTCAAGAGAAAGTGAACCAAATCGGTAGAATAAGAGCAAAAGAGCGCTTCAGCAAAAAACAAAACGCTGCATCCGTGCAATGTATAAAGAAATATATGTTTCGAGCGAAAAAACAGAGCGCACTCATACATACACTTGATACATAAGAATAATGATTATTTGTATTATTACGCAATAATGGTAAAAAGCACAGAACGCAAAGCTAGGTCTGCTAACTGCGAATCTAACACAAGAGAACCACTTTGATAATCTTGTAAACGCAACAAGATCACTTGTGAACAGAAACAGGACGGACCACACCGAAAACATTCTCGATCACAGCGACAGCTATAAATTAAAGCTGCCATAGGTTCAATGCCAGAGAGATCGGTCGAATGATGGCTATATATAACCAACGGACTACTTGAAGAGACTTTTATATTTCAGTCCACCCTCTTGCCTACAGAATTGGACTGTGGACTATAGGTGTGGGCGTTGTTCAAAAATGTGTATGGCGACCCTTGGAGAAGGTTACCACCAAGTTACCTTCTAGGTCTGGTGATTCCTTCTTTAAATATATGGGAGATATGCTGATTTATCGATTTACACTTTCTGAAATATCGGAATTGGCGCATGTATAGGCGTGGTCTTTAAAGGCGGCTACAAGTAATATACCCACCAAATTTGATATATCTAACACAAAAGCTGCGAAAGATGTAGCCATTTAAAATGTTTACGGCCGGTGGCGAGTTTGGGGACTGTAGCGTAAAAATTGTGGGAGATATGTGGCTTTATCGATTTGAGAATATCGATTTTATCGATTTCCTAGCCACCTCGTAGACGTAGCTCTCCAATTTGTACACTTTGACGCTGGCACAGACCAATATATATATTGCGTTCGTACAGGCCGACAGACAGCATGACGGACATTGTGCAAAACAAATATACTATGATACCTTTAAAGTATAAGTTAAAAAGTATTGCCAGATTTCAAAAAACCCGCATCAGCTGAATTTGACTTACTCTTTTCATTAATATTTTCGTCGTAGCTGCTTGTCCAAAACATATAATTCAGATTTTGCAAACGTTTGGTTACGCAGGTATCCGCGCCAAACAACAATTAAAGCAGCTTCTCTCTTAATATTGTTCTCTTTGATAAGTTATGCTCTGCGCAGCATAAAGAGCAAATTAACGTAACGATCATAACTGTTGTTTTGTATATGCTCATCGGCATTTCGTTTTATTGCATTTGTTTTCGCTTTGCTTGCCCTTTATCTGACCGCAAGCAGCAGCTGCAATTCGGCAGCTAATTAGTTCAATTTCGTCACTCGACAACTAAAGTTCAATTTCGTCACTCGACAACTAAAGTTGTATTTCGGCACTCGAGAACAAAAGTTCTATTTCGTCATTCGAGAATTCATGTTCTATTTCGTCGGCACTTTATTCGACATCGCAAGTCAATAAAGTAATTCGAACAATTAAAAGTGTAATGCTCAAATCGGAGCTTATAATAAACAATAAATAGTGTACAGCTCAAATCGGAGCTTATAATAAACAATTGTAAACTATTTTAATTTTGGCCACGAAGGCAAATAAACTTAATTTATAGAAAGGCAAATTTCGATGCGTTTCTATTTATTTGTGTAACTTTGGAAAAATTCGATAGCTATTGAAAAAGCTCAATAGCTCAACATTTGGTGACCCCGACGTGATTAATTAGCTCTTTTTGTTTAAATAAATACAAATTATTTAAAGTAAAGAGTTAATAAAACTCGCCCCCGCGCTCTTGCATTGTTGTCGATATTCTCTGTTCGTTTTGTGCTCACTTTCGGTTCAAGCGTTTGACCTCAAATTGACATTGACGCCTGCGCAGTCAATTCGCTTATCGCGTTTGCTTAAACAATTGCATCAGCCGTTTCTGCATTGTTATTGCTTGTCCCGTTTCGTTTTGCTTGCGCTTATGAACAAGGTGTTTGACATTTCGTCGTTTTGAACTGGTGTGTTAAAATTCCGTGATTCCTAAAGAAATAATAAAATGCATAATTCTGCTGCCGTTCAGTCTCGTACTGCCCCGTTTTACAAAGCCAAGGCCAAAGCTATTGATGAGCAGGTAAAACGGATGGCCAAAGCAATCGCTCCGGAGCAAATTGTGCATCTCAGCGAAGAAGAGTTGGCTGTTCGGCTCAAGGAGTTGGAAAGTGATCGGCAGGCATTTTACAATATGCATGACGCGTTGGAGGAGCTGGATTATAATGAAATCGGGAGTGAATTACGGGCATGTTTTAAAGACCTCTCAATATTAGTGGAAACTAGCTTGCAACGCGAAATTAATAAACGAAAGTTGTCGTCGCCGTTGTGCTCGACCATGAGGCAAGATACCTGTGGTGACAATCACACATTGTCTCAAAGCCGAATCCGGTTGCCTGAGATCAAGCTGCCCGAGTTTAGTGGAGGATACACAAAGTTTGCAGAGTTCATAGCGATGTTCTCTTCAATCATTGATGCGGACTCAGGACTTTCGGATGTGGAGAAGTTTCAGCACTTGCGATCGTGTCTGAAAGGATCAGCCTTGGATAGTGTTTCTTCGTTGGAAATCAGCAGCGCTAACTATCCAGTTGCATTGGAGCTCCTTAAAAAACGGTTTAACAACAAGCGTCTCATTTTCCAAGCACATGTCACGGAGATATTGGGATTAGATTGCATCGAGTCGTCGTCAGCGGTAAAACTTCGAACCCTTTCGGATACGGTTAATTCCAACATGCGCGCTCTACAAAGCCTGGGCAACGTTGAGCAGATTGCGGGATTCATTATCGTGCACAGTTTGCTGCAGAAAGTGGACAAGGCAACGCAGATCAGTTGGGAGGAGACAGCACCGATGGATACTATTCCTACTTGTGAGCAGTTCTTGGCATTTCTGGATCGACGATGTCAAAGGTTGGAAAATGTGGAACACGCTATGGCAACGTATACGCCTAGCTCTAAGGTGGGAAAAAGTAGTAAAATCGTTAACACTAGCAGAAAGGCCTTTGTCGCTACTAACTCCAACACAAATAAATGTGTGTTCTGTGAGACCTTTGGCCACTTAATTTATAACTGTTCCCGTTTTGGAAATCTGTCTCCGCAACTGCGTCTACGAGAGGTAAAGAAGCTCAACCTTTGCATTAATTGCCTGTGTAAAGGTCATCGGCTAAAGGAGTGCAGCTCCACTACCTGCAACCGCTGCAAGGCCAAGCATCATACGCTTCTGCATTTTGAGAATCAGATTGACGGCTCTCAAGTTATCTTTGCCTCGCATCCGCCTGCTGCAAACCCTTCGGCAACACTCGTAGCCCAAAATCTTAGTCAAGACGTGGTGCTCTTGGCAACTGCTGTAATCAACATTAGAAGTCGTACTGGAGTTTTAGTCCCTTGCCGAGCGCTACTGGATTCTGGATCGCAGGTGCACATCATCACATCTCGTTTAGCTCAACACCTCCAGCTGCGCAAGCATCGCTCACCTACTTTGATCTCAGGATTGGGGGAGTCTACTGCTGCCTCAGAAGGCTATTCAGCCGATATAAGTTTTCAATCGCGAGCATCTGCCTACTCTGCCGACATCTCATGTCTCGTAGCTCCATCTATAACTGGAAATCAGCCTAGCCACGATGTCGATACTGAGCTCTGGAATATACCCTCAAACATTCGCTTGGCTGATCCAGAGTTCTTCAAGGCGCACAAAATTGATTTGTTAATTGGAGCTGGCCTGTTTTTTGAATTGTTGTGTGTCGGTCAAATCAAAATCGCTCCTGGTTTGCCTATTCTTCAAAAAACTCAACTGGGCTGGATAGTGACAGGAGGAACTTCTTCAGCGAGCCCTGCCTCATTGATGGTCACTAGCTCGGTTATGATGCCAAATCCTAGCCCAGATCACAAGCTTGATGAAATCGTTCGTCGGTTTTGGGAGGTAGAATCGTGTTCCCGTTTAGTCAATGAATCTACCAAGGAGGAACTTGACTGTGAAGCGCATTTTAAACAAACTTTTGCTCGTTTGGACACTGGCGAATATTCGGTTCGCCTTCCAGTCAAGCATGCTGTGGATCTAATTGGAGATTCGTATCAGCAGGCATATCGTCGTTTTTGCAACCTGGAACGCAAATTAGAAAGTCATCCTGGTTTGAAGTCGCAATATTCAGCATTTATCAAGGAGTATCTGGATTTGAATCACATGTCTCTTGTGGAGTCGGACATGCTAAGTCGCTGCAAGTATTATCTTCCTCATCATTGTGTTCTTAAGGAAGATAGCTCAACAACTAAGCTTAGAGTTGTTTTTGATGGTTCGGCCGTGTCTTCGTCTGGCTATTCCCTGAATGAAATCCTCACGGCAGACATTCTTTCTAGAGGAGCACTTCCAAGCGACCTTTTAGAATCATCGTTGTGGTCTCATGGTCCCGATTTCTTAACCAAAGGAGAGTGCGACTGGCCTGCATCATGTTTACCGGCTCGGACGCTTCCTGAGCTGCGGCAAAAGGTGCTAGTTACCATCTCTAGATGCTCTGATGTCAGCTTAGGATGCAAGTTTGCAAATTCTTTTCATAACCTGCGTCGTGTCTTCGGATATATATATAAATTTCGCAATCGCATCAGGGATGCCAGTCTAACGGTAGATTGGATACACAAGGGCACTCAACTACTCTTGCGGAGCATCCAGATGGCGAATCTGAGTGATGAGTATAGGGCTCTTCAAGACGGACGGACTATCAAATCATCCAGCTCTATTGCCTCGCTTACCCCATTCATCGATGAGTTTGGACTTCTTCGTGTTGGTGGCCGTCTAAAACACTCGAGCCTGGATTTCGATGCTCAGCATCCCATCATACTTCCGGGACATCATCCTGTCACACGCGCCATCATCATGCATTTTCACAGGCGTCAGCTGCATGCCGGACCTCGTTCTCTGCTTGCTCATATTCGGCTCCACTATTGGCCTATTGGTGGGCGTAAGACTGTCTCCAGCGTAACAACAAAATGCATTATGTGTTTTCGAGCAAAACCGGTCCTGGCTGAGACAATCATGGCTGATCTTCCCCGCGATCGTGTTAGTGGCTCGCATCCTTTCGCTGTCACTGGAGTGGACTATTGTGGACCGTTCTATTACAAGAGCGAGATTCGTAACAAAGGACCAGCAAAATGCTACATCTCGGTCTTCATTTGCTTCGCAACAAAGGCGGTGCATCTCGAACTGGTTCCTGATTTGTCAACAGCAGCCTTTCTCAATGCACTTAAGAGGTTTATTCTTACCAGATGTAAACCTGTTCGCATATGGTCGGACAATGCGACAAATTTCGTCGGAGCCAAGAATGACTTAGCTGAACTCAAGCGACTCTTCCTCAGCGAGAAGCACATCGACTCTGTCCGACAGTTTTGTGTCTCTGACGACATCGAATGGGAATTCATCCCACCTCGCTCACCACACTTTGGTGGACTTTGGGAGGCGGCGGTGAAGACAGCAAAATACCATTTCTATCGGTCGGTCGGACCCTCGGTTTTGCCCCTGGATGATCTGCGCACACTGGTTTGCCACATTGGGGCAATAATAAACTCTCGACCTCTTTTTCCACTTTCAGAGCACCCTGCAGATCTGGATGTGTTAACTCCTGCGCACTTCCTTGGGACTGCGCCACTCACGCTTTATCCGGAGCCGGATGTCACCAAGCTAAACGTTAGCCGCCTAGATCGATGGCAGCGTATAGCTTATTATCAGCAAATTTTCTGGAGTCGTTGGCGTGATGAATATTTAACGCTTCTTCAGCAACGGTCCAAATGGAGAAAATCCTACCCGGGTGTTCACATCAACGATGTTGTCCTTGTAAAGGATGAAAACTTGCCACCCCTTAAATGGCCACTGGCTCGTGTGGTCGAGCTTGTTGCTGGTGCTGACGGCGTTTCCCGAGTAGCTGTTCTCAAGACGTCAACTGGAACAATAAAGAGAGCTGTGCGCAAGTTGTGTGCGCTTCCGAAAGAGGATGCTGTTGAAAGCCCGTGTCTTTCAACGGGGGGAGAATGTTTGGTTACGCAGGTATCCGCGCCAAACAACAATTAAAGCAGCTTCTCTCTTAATATTGTTCTCTTTGATAAGTTATGCTCTGCGCAGCATAAAGAGCAAATTAACGTAACGATCATAACTGTTGTTTTGTATATGCTCATCGGCATTTCGTTTTATTGCATTTGTTTTCGCTTTGCTTGCCCTTTTTCTTATCTGAGCGCAAGCAGCAGCTGCAATTCGGCAGCTAATTAGTTCAATTTCGTCACTCGACAACTAAAGTTGTATTTCGTCACTCGACAACTAAAGTTGTATTTCGGCACTCGAGAACAAAAGTTCTATTTCGTCATTCGAGAATTCATGTTCTATTTCGTCGGCACTTTATTCGACATCGCAAGTCAATAAAGTAATTCGAACAATTAAAAGTGTAATGCTCAAATCGGAGCTTATAATAAACAATAAATAGTGTACAGCTCAAATCGGAGCTTATAATAAACAATTGTAAACTATTTTAATTTTGGCCACGAAGGCAAATAAACTTAATTTATAGAAAGGCAAATTTCGATGCGTTTCTATTTATTTGTGTAACTTTGGAAAAATTCGATAGCTATTGAAAAAGCTCAATAGCTAGTGCAAAGCAAAAAAGAAAACCACAGCAATAACATTATTCCTCTTATTCTATCCAAAATACGTTTATAGCTAATTTTTGCGAAATATTTCTAACAGCTGTGGCAGTATATGCAAGATGCTAGATGCGGGATGTTGCCCGCTTAAGCTACTTTTCCCATTATCGAAAAAATCTCACACGTTCCGCTAGCTGCCAATCTGTGTGCAGTTGCTGGTAGTGATGAGCAACTCGCCTGAAGCTAAATGGAAATGGAACGCGGTCGATATAAAAATTATGCGCTTTTTAGGGAAGAATAAGAATAAGAAAATGGAAAAGTTTTGCACAAATACAAATAAATAGACGGTAAGATTTGTTTATTCTGCTCACTTCGTTTTTTAGCAAAACAATATTAAAATATAAAATTGGTTTGAGGCAGCTAAGATGGCACCACTGATTAAGGCAAGCACTGGTGAACTAGTTCACTGAACTGTCATATCATTGATATCGGTTCAACAATGAAAATAATGAAAATTTCACGTCATCCACGCTGTCTGAAATAAAATATGTGAGTATTATAATTTAAAGTAACATTCAGAGCTTGTATTGCTTGCCTGTTATACAATAATGTGATAGTTTTCCATGTGATAATGTGCTCTCCGTTTTTATTGTCAATTGCAAATGGTTATTTGTTGGAAAACTCGTTAAACACCGGGAAATAGGATTTTCTGTTCGTTTTCTTATACTCAGATTGTACGTGCGCTAAAATATTTTTAAATATTAATTCTTCTTCAAATTGGATGCTATCTGTTGGAATTTAAACACTTACACCACACACACGCACACACAGAAATGTATACATAGATGCGTGTGCAACATACATATGCACACTATTTTCTTAGGAATGGTATGAAAAATGTGCGCTGTGAATTTGTGAAGCAATCTTCAACTTAATTATGCACAAACGCAAAGCAAAACATTTATGTATGCATATGCTCGGTATTTAGCTGAAAATATATTGTTAATAACCAATTACTCACTGAACAAACAATTTCCTTCTATATATATTACATAAATTTAGCGCAACATTCAAAGTAACGTGCTTGCCGTCCACCGCCAATTTGCTGTCTCTGGCATATTACGTCGACTGCCTCGAACAATTTGTGTTACAAGCTGCACAGATTCTAGAGCCCCGAGATTAAGGCATCAATTTGTGATTGGAATTCGTGGTAGGTCCCATAAGGGGCCCCAGTATTATCATCCAAAATTAAGCCTTGGGCAACCTATTCTCTTCAGGTATGTTGGAAATCCTTTGTAAAAATGTTGAAAAGTGCGGAAAGCTGTAAACGCTTAAAGAACTGAGACTAATTGTGTATTGCATTTTATTTTTCAGTCAGTTCTATAACGATAATATTGCTGCTTGGACACATCCAGGCACTACCGAGTCATCTGAAGAGCACACAACTAAAGCGATTGCCGAAGAGGAACGTAGAGTGGACAATAATTCGGCGGAGATGACACTACCAAGTGCGGCTCGCGTTTACACAGATGTAAACGCCCACAAGCCAGACGAATATTGGGACTATGAGAATTATGTAGTCGACTGGGGCAACCAGGACGATTACCAGTTGGTGCGCAAGTTAGGGCGTGGCAAGTACTCTGAGGTGTTCGAGGCTATCAACATAACAACAACTGAGAAATGTGTTGTGAAAATATTGAAGCCTGTGAAAAAAAAGAAGATAAAGCGCGAAATTAAGATTTTGGAAAACTTGCGTGGGGGCACCAACATAATAACGCTCCTAGCTGTCGTCAAAGACCCAGTATCCCGAACTCCAGCACTGATATTCGAGCATGTGAACAATACAGATTTCAAACAACTCTACCAAACACTAACAGACTACGAGATACGCTACTATTTATTCGAGCTACTTAAGGCACTCGATTATTGCCACAGCATGGGAATAATGCATCGCGACGTAAAGCCACACAACGTGATGATAGATCATGAGAATCGGAAGTTACGTCTCATTGATTGGGGTCTAGCTGAGTTTTATCATCCGGGTCAGGAGTACAATGTAAGAGTGGCGTCCCGCTACTTTAAGGGTCCTGAACTCCTTGTCGATTATCAAATGTACGATTATTCGCTAGACATGTGGTCGTTGGGATGCATGCTCGCGTCTATGATTTTCCGCAAAGAGCCATTCTTCCATGGCCATGACAACTATGATCAACTTGTGCGAATTGCTAAGGTGCTGGGCACCGAAGAACTGTACGCGTATCTTGATAAGTACAACATTGATCTAGATCCGCGATTTCACGATATTTTACAGCGCCATTCCCGCAAGCGCTGGGAGCGATTTGTTCATTCTGATAACCAACATTTAGTGTCTCCAGAAGCATTGGACTTCCTTGATAAGCTATTGCGTTATGATCACGTTGACCGTCTTACAGCTCGTGAGGCTATGGCGCATCCATACTTTTTGCCAATAGTTAACGGACAGGTGAATCCCAGTCAGCAATAGACATGGATTTACACTATAATGTATACAAACTTTGTCGAGACAGCACGGTAACAGTTACGAGGACGGGTACGAGTACTCTGAAAGGAAAAAATCGTTATGTGCTCAATCTAAAAAGATGAATAAGGATCAAATTCAATAATATGCATCGACCCACAGACCGGAACCATACATTAATGGACATTCACCGATTGCACACAAATATAACAACAGTCAAGTAAAAGAAAAGGTTATTTGAATTATAGTTTTTGCAAAATATAAAACGACAGTGATTATAAAAGTACTCAAGTACTTCCATATACAACATTTTCAAATTTTTCTGTTTAAAAACTCATACATGCACATGCTTAAGAATGAACATCAGGCTACATTATAATTAACATATATTTATACCAATAATTATAAATATAATTCAATAAAATCTCCATTTCTTACAAAAGATAATTATCGTTATGAAGTCGGACGTCGCTCACCTTAACAATATTGCAATACAAAACAAAAAATCAGCTTTTATCTATCTACGTTTAACGCCGGCGTTTTGTTTTTTCTTGTTTATTGAGGTGTGGGATTAAACTCAAGTTCTTGGAGCTTATAGGGCTGACCGTATTATTTTTATTTTTTTGACACTTGATAAAAAGTATAAATGTTTACTTATATACATCGATTACGTTGCGTTAAGTTTCTGACTAAAAAGCAATTGCGAAAAACCAATATTCAAAGGGTTGTTGATAAAATTAAGAGTTGCGATTGTTTCATGAACTTCATCCCATAATCGCAAATGTACATTTCACCAGTATAATCCGTGTTTGCCTACGCCAAGTGATTTTATTTTTAAGTTTTAGGTACCAGCATCTATAACGTGCAAATTTTATCAACATGCCAAAGAAAGCATCTCAAATCAAGGATCTTATATGCGTATATTCTTGTCCGGCATCAATAGCAGATCCGATCTAGCTACATCAGTGTTTCTGCCCGAGCATCTGTATGAACAGCGTTTTCTCAATAAGAGACTAAGAGCTATATATTCAAATACTATCATAAATTTTCGTATTTATTTCATTTCATCAATATTTCTAACCGTTTATTTAATATATCTAGTAGTCTTGAATATTAGTTATTTTAGTTTTTCTTTGAACAAAAAGCAAGATGTTTCTAGGAATTATTTAAAGAAAGTATGCATGTTGATCTCTGAGCAAATGGTCAGAACACTCATATAACGAGGGAAACTTAAGTTCTTAAGTAGGAGTCCGGAAGCGGATATAAACAGTTGGCTTAACTGAAGTGCTTATTTAGATTTTGCTGAAAGATTCTAAAGATTCCGTATCTCGACAATATAGTTATATTTTACTTACATTATCATGCAATATATATGCATGATCGAAATGGAATATACTCTAATGCCAGTTGGTCGCATTACCTCCTGCTTGTATCGAGTTAACGGGTGTTCTCGGCCTTTTGGAGGTTCTTAATATCGGCTTGGAGGTCATGCTGGTGTCAAATTCACTGATGTAGTCAGAATAGAGGATAAGCAAACTACCAAAGAAATAGTCGTAGTAATAGTAGTACCAATATGGAAATCAATATGTTGATCCGTGACCTCATCGACAAAGTGAAGCCAAATATTACAGTGATAGCTTGTTCGATGTTATCGCTTGACTTGAGCGCAGTGGTTTCATTGTTGAATGTGATGGCACAATTACTTCTACTTTAGAGGCAGTTTTCACTTTGACGCGCCCTTTTTCGTTTATATTTGATTGACTTTTACGGTATTTAAGCATCTACCGATCTCGGTGCGAATTGTGTTATTAATTAGCATAGCTTGCATTTGGCACGCTCCACAATTTATGAGTCGCCATCGCAAAAATTTTTTTTATATTTCGCTTTTCCCTGATTTTATGGTTTCTCATCGAAACGTAGTCCTCAAATTTCTGTTTCATATAATTGCTCCTTGTAATAATATCTACAGTGGCTCGAAGCTTATTCTGATCAGGGTCAAAGAAAAAAAGGAATTGCCTGCCATAAGCTAACCATTCATTATTTTTCAGAAATTCCAAAGACCGATGGTAGGTTTATATATTAACCACCAAAATTAATATATGTCCCCAATACACTGGGGTTTCCCCACCTGCTAGGTAGGATTATGTAAAAATGTTGCCTACTTTTAGGAGTTCACTTCATTTGGATCAGGTACATTGTGGACACCTGGGTGCCATAAAATCCGGATTTTTTACCTAAAGTTGAGTATTTTTGGTATAAATAGACCAATCCTTCGTAGTCAGTTTAGTTTTATCCTGCATCTCGGGTGCAATAAGCCAAAAAGGACTATGGACAAACAGACTACCACTGAACTACGAAAACTCATCTTGGAACACCACAAGAACGGATATTCACATCGCCAAATAGCTGAAATGGTCAATCTGAGCAACTCAACTGTGTATAACATCATTCGGCGCTTCGTCGACGCAAATCGGATTGAGGGCAAGGGCAGAATGGCACCAAACAAGATTTTCACCGAAGAGGAGGAGCGAAGGATCACCAGGAAAATAAGGGGAAATCCCAAGCTATCGGCTCCAAAACTGACTCAACAGGTGCAGGATGAAATGGGGAAAAAGTGCTGTGTGGAAACTGTGTGCAGTTTTCTGCGCCAACATGACTTTAATGCCCGAGTACCACGAAAAAAGTCCTTTATAAACGCCAAAAATAAATGGACTTGGATGACGTTCGTCAAAAACCACTTGGACAAGGATTTGGAGTTCTGGACCACAGTCATATTTGCAGATGAGTCCAAATTCACCATTTTTGACTTGGACGGACGGAATTATGTGTGGCGACAGTCCAATACTGACCTGAATCCCAAACACGTAAAGGCAATAGTCAAGCACAGTGGAGGAAGTGACATGGCATGGGTATGTACCTCGTCAGCCGGATTCGGGAATTTTGTGATTTTTGAAACAACAATGGACAAGAATGTGTGCTTCAACATACTAAAGGAAAATTTACTCCAAAGTGCCGAGAAGGTAGGAATCCGACGTAATTTCCGGTCCAACCAGACCAACGATCCCAAGCATAAGGCCAAGATAGTACAGTCCTGGCTCATGAGGAACCGCCCCCACGTGATAATTCCACCGGCCCAGTCTCCAGATTTAAATGTTATTGAGAATTTGTGGGCTCTGCTGGAAAATAACATCCGGAAACACAGCATATCCAGCAAAGAAGACCTCAAAAATGCTCTGCGGGATGAGTGGAGCAGAATCAGCCCAGAAGCTACCAGGAAGCTGGTATCTTCCATGAATAATAGGTTAAGGGAAGTGGTTAAGGCTAAAGGATATAATACTAAGTATTAACATCCTTATTTAAGTTTTTATGATGCAAATATATTATTTTATTTATACTGATCCAAATAAAATTTCCCCTCAAAATAGAGTACTTTTTTACATAACTCTACCTAGCGGGTGGGGAAACCCCAGTGTATTGGGGTCATATATTAATTTTAGTGGTTAATATATATACCTACCATCCGTCTTTGGAATTTCTGAAAAATAATGAATGGTTAGCTTATGGCAGGCAATTCCTTTTTTTCTTTGACCCTGATAAGAATAAGCTTCGAGCCACTGTATATTCAATTTTTCCGAACATCGTTAGATACTATCTTTTGAAATAAGTAGCCACACAATTTGTTTGGAACAATTTGTGATCCAAAATATTTACTAACATTATTTACAGTCCATGTTCGTTTATATCACGAGGATTTCTTATATTCTATGCTTAGTTTTTCGTTGTTTCAGATCAGTTTAATAATGCGTAATGTATTGTATTAAATTGAGCATGTCCCAGGTCCTTATACCACAAAAATGATTATGCAAACTTCAGGAAAGCATTTTATTAGTTTACAAATTCTTTTAACATTAAAAGCTTGATTGGCTCCCTTGATTCTGGTTTGCATCTCCCAATTATTAAAAAGGCCGATCGCGGTGAGGTCAATAATGTCAAAAACCGTTTACTTCGTGCACACCTTAAGGTGTACATTCTCGTATTCTTATGGAGAACTGATACTGATAGTCCAGACACCGAAATATATTTTTTTTTTTAGCATTTTGACTTAATTAAAAAAAATGGTTAACTGTTTAAGGTTTAACTGTTCGTATTTTTAACTTTGTCCTTTTTAACTCCTGGTTGCATTCTTAGACTTTCACTCTTCAATTGTAAAGTAATGATATATAGTATTTTATACTATTATAAAAATGGCAAAAAAAAAATCAATTGGTTTACATTTAGTTTCATAAATTAAATTTAGTTTTCTGTTATTTACGAATTGCATTTCTTCAATCACATTGTTGAACAATTTAACTAAGGACAGACAAACAATCGTGATGGTATATGGTATATACATATTTTTATTTAAGTTCATCAAAAAATGCAGCACTTAACTCTGCAATGTATTCATCATCTTGACTTTTAGTGAGGATGTCATTATTAGGATTTAAGTCAACTTTGATTAGCTGCTTAGAATCGTCTGAAATAAGTTTCGGAAGCACATCAATTTGTTTGTTATCCTCGGGAGCATTTAGTAATAAATCATTGATTGCTGAATCTGCCGGATTATTTTCATTTTTCGTGTTATTTTTAAATTTCTTTTTTTGTATCCCAGGCGCCGTGGGCTCACTTTCACTAATGTTCTTCCTCGGAATTTCCTCATTCGAATAATGTACAGAAGGAAGACATATTTCGCTATTTATTTGTCCATTTTTGTAACTTTGGTTGATTTGTTGAGCGTCGATCGGGTTTTCATCAAATACAATTCGATTTTCTTCAACTACGTTTTGTTTCGAACTCGTACTTATATTTGAATTACTTTGTTCTTCCCTCTTTAACATTAAGCTTTCTCTCTCAGGATGAATAGTTTTTTCGACTGAGGCGATCATAGATTTACAACAATTGCGTATGTCTGAGCTTGGATCTTTACTGTAAGCTTCATCTAGTATGTACAGAATAACATTCCTCGGAGAAGAGCTGGGGATATTTCTCAATTTTATGAATGTGAATAGTGTTTTATACATCTCAAGGCGACAGGACCAATCGTCATAAGGGTTTTGCATCATCAGAGGCTTTTCAAATATTTGAACAGTAATTTCCAATATACTGTCGAGTATCAGCTGTTGAAAAAGTAAAAATTTATTAATGTTAGCACGTTATTAATAAAGATTAGATTAGATTTATAAAAAAAAAACTATTTGCAAAATTCATTTAAATCAGTAGCTTGATAGTACGACACCTACTATTTAAAAAGCGGTTTTCGAGGTAGTCATAATATCTTGTAATATTTTCCATAATGACTTCCCGCCAATATTATATTCTCGTATACGATGTGCAACATATTTCATCCTACACCGACCCATTTTGTCATTATCCCCTTTTTACCTTCATGCACGATTAACAACGCTTTCCACAAATAAATTGGTTAATGCTTTGCTTCAAGCATTCGCGGCAAAACTCGCTTTCTACATTACAATTTTTCATTTATCCGGGAAATCGTCGACTGAGCTTAACTGTGGTGAACGTAATTTTCCTTCAGAAGTTTAGGAATTTAAACATTTTCTTTTCGCTCTATTTTTCCTGCCACACACCTCTGTGTATATTTTTCTCTCTATCATAACCGTTAATTAAATAACATCTTCAATAACATTTCAATATTGCTATAAGATTAATTTCGTTTTATTTGGCTTGCAATAAAATACGTTTTGAAAATGGAAACGGAAAAATGGTGTCCTTTTTCAAATGCAAACACGGTCGATCATTTGCATTTCAACAACCACATATTTACGTTGTTTATATTTTCAGAAATTATTCTAAATTTTTTTTTGTGTCTTATACATAACTTACCCTTAGAAGTGGTGACTTTAATAAATAACCAACTGAAGCTAGAACTTCCTGCAGACACCGAAAAGCTTGCGCACAAAGAGCCCCTCTGCCCTTATTTGTTATAGGTTCGCCTTGGATAGAGGGCTCAGTTATTAAAGAACGGCTTCTTTTGCCTTTCTTTTGAGGCTGTGCTGCGGACTGCAATTAAAAGTATATTAATCATTCAAATAAAAACATAATTTGAATATTTACCATTAAATATATATCTGTTCGACGTATCATCACATCTTCCAAAATATCTCTGACAAGTCGATCTGCAATTAAATCGCACCCACTTCCTTCGCCAAGTGTAGAAATCCACAACATCGTTACTTTGTACACCTTCATTCGCAAATTACTACAAAAGTGTAGATTGAAATATAGAGATAAGTGAAAAGCAAGTAAAAACCAAACACGTCATCCAGTGTAATACAATCTGAAAACCGGTGGAAGAAACCCTTTTCGTAGCGGCGATTTTGGGAAAGGCGTAACTCAATCTTTGAAAAACTTGAGCAATCTATCTTATATATATGCAAAAGTTCAAAATTAACAAACACCAGCGAAACCTGAATTTTTTGTAATATTTCCTTTTATCGATTTTTGGAGGGGTATACTAATTACTCTATATTGCAAGTATAGATAGGCTTTCATAATTGATCTACGTTTCTTACCAACAACATAGACCAACAAAGATATATGCGCAATAGAAAATAAATATGATACAATTTAAAAGTTCACAAATCTTTCGCAATTTCTAAATTGGAACAATATATTTTCCGACCTACGTATATATTAGTATGCGGTTTCAAGACTTTGTCTACATACCAAAACTCGATTTGAAATCCGTCTGATGACCATTTTGTCTTATTTAGTGACTCCAGTAGAATACTTGTTATCAGTCTAAAGTGCATCCTGAGGTGAGTGTGGCAACTAAAGGAAGAGAATGAATATTTATGACATTCTGTTTTATTATACATAACAAAGCCAAAATAAACTAAAGTTTATTTTTTTTATAAAATTCAAACTAATTATCTTATATTATTATCTTATTCTTCTCAGAAGAATAGCAATCAGAAAAATAAAATTTAGTGGCTTAATAAGCACAGATAAAAGTTAATACTATTATTCAAAGTAAAGTATCAGAGTTTAAGTCGTGTATTGGGTCGTGTATTGTTTTAAAACAAGCAAGTGGGAACGTTGCAGTTGCGAGTTGACACCAGAGATAAACTGGCTTCTACTTGTTACTGTTACTTGATACCTTCGGTATCAGATGAGAAAAATGCATTTTCTATTTAATTAATTAAAATCACAACGGGCCAACACTGGCCAGCCTAAGTGTGTCTTCCTTGGTCGGCAACCGTTTATTTTAACCTAATTAATTACAATTTGTTTATGTATAATATCGTAAACAAATTTTAAGTTATTTTAACTGAAGTACTTCTACAAGTTAGATTTTTATATTTTGCAACTTACATGTCAATCAATACTTCCAGTAATTCGAAAAGTTTTGTATGCAATGTGGGCAGAAGGTTTCTTAAACAGACATTCTCCAAACTTTGATTGCTCACATCAATTTGGTCCCTCAATCCTAGTCCAAGTTGAATAAAATCCAAAATTTTCGTTGGCCGTATTAGTTTAGTTGATGGATATGGTTGGCTGTTAAAATTGAGAAAGTATTAAAAACAAAAACACAATATTTTCGGTGCTGAACCGAATCCTTATTTTACTTTTAGTCTTTTTCAAAGATTTAAAACTTATTTTAATTTGAATTGATGGATTTTACGAAAGCAATAAGCAAACAATATTATATTGTGATGAAAGTTACATGAAATGGTACGTAAATGCTTATTTTTTCTAAATCTTAACTGCGGGCAGACCTACACGTCTACTTGTTTTTCTGGTTAGATAGGTCTGTCCACAGTTATTTTTGCATCTTTTTATCTTTTTTGATATGTAATACTTATTTATATTTTTAAGCACACCCTAATTTTCTAACCTTAACGCAATCTTCAGGAAGTCAATTAGATTGCAGAATCGTCTGGAAACGCGAGCCACCCTTTCTATTGGATCTCCTTGTAATTCCAACGTAAAATGTTCCAATTTTTTTATTGTATCCATCGTAATGTAATCACTTTTATGGTTAAGAAATGCATCGATTATGAGAGCATTAAGACTGCCCAACAAGCGTAATTGGTAATCTTGCCATTGGGTCTTAGGGTCAAAATTTCCCTCGTTGCTCCCGCGTACTTGTTGTAATAACAACCAGCAATTACCGCATTTATAAACTACTTCTGGATCACTGCTGTCCACCAATGCTAAAAGGTAGCGCACAATTAAAGGCTTTCCAAATTTACTAGGTCCAGGGTAGTATTTCAAACATTGTTGTATTGCGTTGAGTGTAGCCACAGTGTAGGCTGCTTTGCCCGTCTGTTTTTCCAAAATGGCGAAGCTTTCGTAAAGTTTTCCTAGATAGGTAGCACCGAACCATTTCGCAATTTCAGGTACAACTTGAATTTGAACAACAAGCAGAGCTGGAAAAGAATTCAAAACGATTATTATTAGGATTTCGATACCATTCCTCTGTAGGTTTTATATATTTGCCATATCACTTAACACTCCAGTTTATTACTTTTACCTTTGATGCCAGAGTAGTCAAATTTAATTTTTTGAAAGCAAATTGGATAGAACATATCAGCGATTTAACTTCAAAATTCTGTGTTACTCAAATTGTGGAAAATAATGAGTATTTTTCATTTCATCGAAGTTTGAACCAAAATTTGAATTACATGAAATATTCCAGAAAATATTTAGTGTGCAAGTCAATCTAATATAATTCCTATAATGAAATTTCAAATATAAGTTTTAGCAGTATAGAAAATGGTAGACTACCTCCTATTTATTATTTGTATTGCTATTATAACAAAAGCAAAAAATCAATTCTGCAATCTGCAATCTTATTTGTAATGGCAAATAATCCGAGAGCAGATCGATAAAGCGATAAGACCCAAATCAAGCAATCGCATATTTGCTTCGTTCTTTTGCTCTTTGTAGTTGCTTTTCCGTTTGGTTATTATTATCAGCTTATTTTTTAGGTATAGCCCAGTTAATGTTTGCGAATAATTCGCAATCAACAATTTTTTTCAACAAATCTCACAATATCCTGAACTCAGTTGTTATTCTAGTTTTGTTATTAACTTTTCTTTGAGTTTTGCATATTCCAAGAAATTTAAAGTCCGGAGCATTAACCAGTAACCGAACAATATTTCCATTGTTTTGCCGTTGCGGAGTAGAAAATTCATACACTGGTTTTTCAACATACCCAAAGCTTCATAGATAAGTTCGCCGTATAAGCCGACTTCATTTTTATTGCAGGCTCTTATTATTATAGTCAGCCAAATATTCGCTTTCTTTTCTAGAACATTTTTTGGACATTGGTTGAGGTATTCAATCAAGAAACGCAGTCCGACTGATCGAGTCTTAGATTTTGAGAGCAAGAAGTTAATCGTTTGTGCTTGCGACGACGCGTTCTGTAAAACATGGATTTATGGTGAATTATTATAAGAAATGTATATGGATGTATCGTTAATTATGTTATTTACGGATTCTTGCACACGGTCCACGGCGTTGAGGTAAACATTTCGGTCTTTCCTGTTTGTTTCCGCGAGCGCTCTAAGCATATCCCCAGCTCCGAACATTTTACCAAACATGTGCGAATTGCTTGAGATGTGAGACTTTCGACAACAAAATCGATGAAATCGAATATTGATATTTTGCCAGACTATCGAAAACATTTTAAAATCGGTAAGCTATCGCTTGTGCGGCCCATAAGCCAGAGCTGTCCGCTAACCTAATTCAACTTCATATCTGGCCACTGGTTATAAGTAACTAAAAAGATAAACAAACATCCATTTGCAATTATTTTTAAACTGGTCAGAATTTTTTTATTCATATTTGAGGTACTTAATAATACGAACTAGTTTATAATTAGTAATTTAAACATATATTTTGACCGCACATAAACAACCCTAGCAGCCAAATAGATGTTTGGCGGAAAATATTCAGCTAGCGACAAATTTAGCCTTTTTATCACAGCCTCCATTTGGACTCAAAGCACACAAACGAATAAAGAAATGCAATTTTGGTGTTGTACAGTTAAGACAAGAACAAGAATGTTTACGCCTGATTTTACACAAGTGATCAAATAGATTGGTATTTTGGTCTATTTAAATGAAGAGCAGAACATCGATAAAAAAATTGCGATTTGCGGAGGAATTCAAATCGCAAATGCAAGCTATGGATGTAAAATTCAAAAGAAAATAAAAGAAGAATGTCAACTCTATAAAAATGTAGGCAAAACATGTTTTTATCAGTGGAAAGACAAGAAAAGTGAAATCCACACGAAAGTGGATTGTTTGAAAAGGTGTTCGAATTTTGCAGTTTATTTTGACGATATATATACATATATTGATATGGATATATATATATAATAAAATAAGAATATAAGACCATACACACAAAAAATATTTTGATTCAGTTATTTGTGTGGAATTACAAAAGGATAGCGACTAAAATTCACACATATTTATGTCTTAAATAAATTATCCGATGCGGATATTATTCTTTTAGCAAATGACTGCAAAGCTGCTTGGGAATCGGTGACCTGTTGAGGGGAATAATTTTCTGACAGCAGTTCGGAAATTTGAGATCTGTTACGAAATGTTGCTTGCCCAGACCAATCTGACTACATATTAACATTCAATAGTACAACAAAAAACACATAATGGTTTCTTCCGCCTCAGCCATCAGGATATAATAATGGATCAAGTTGTAAAAAAGTCATAAATACTCGGATACAAAACATATGAATAACTTGCCGTATTAAGGAGGACTAAAGCGTCCACACATTAGAAATAACTTTTTGAAATCGATAATAGCGATAAAACTTCATAAAAAAAGTACTCGACACGACTGATCACAAGTTCCACCAAATTAACAAAAAAAAATCAACAATTTTTTCCCAAATCGATAATAAGGAACACAAAAAAAACTATATTGTGCAAATTAATAGGAATAAATACCAATCTTCTCGGACAAACTTACAATTTCGGTTTGCTAAAATAGAGACATCACTGCCATATTTTATAGACTCCGTTACATCATTAAATCATCAAAATAAAAACACGACCCACTGGACACAAATCTGACATTAAAAGAAGATATGAGAGTAGATACTCTCCAGACCTCGCAGGAAAGCAGCATTACAACAAAAGGTTCACATGGGAAATGCTGCACCTAATAAATATAAACACATAATTTAGACTAAACTTGAAATCATATAAGGGCAATGACGATAATTTATAAAAGGTAAAAAAAAACATGGAAATTGGTGAATCTCTGAGTGGATCACTAAGTGGCTTATGTTGAAGATATATAAAAAATAAACTAAACTGTGTGTAATTTTTGTACAGTACTGAAGGCGATGCAGCAAAAAACATAATTAACATAATTTAATACAACAAAATTATAGAATTAAAATTTTTTTTTTTATGTTTTTATCAATTTAGTTTTGACTTATTTTATATAAAATAGTTGTTTGGTGAATATTTTTCTCATTTTGGAATTTGTTAGGTATTTTTTGAGAAACACATTTCTGTTAGGTTCCACAATCGAAATAAATTACATTTTTGGGCATCGTAACTAGTTTCAGAAAATACATATTCACATTCCTGAAGGACAAGCCAAAATAGTGTGGAAAATTGACAAAAAAAAAAATTATAATAATTAATCAATAAATATATATTATGGGTTACTATTTAACTCTACCATTCTTATTACTTGCTTAACATCCAAACTATTGCTTTTCATACAAAAAATAATTATATGCTACCTGAAGCGAATCCGTTGACGAGCACCTTTAATGACATAATAGTTTGGATATTTTCGGAAACTAATAGTGTTTAATATCAATAATAGTAACTTCCTACAATTTTAGTTCCAGAATGATTTCAAAATATATGCGTTGGCATAAATATGACCAGCGTACTTTCCTTTGTTGTAACAGTGCTATTAGGGTGACCCTAGGTTTTTAATTGGTTCAGCGTTTTTTAGAGTTTTCGTGTTATCATCGCGTGACACCAGTCAGCTGACAGTTTCACTGTGTCTGTGGTTAAAACATTTGCTACTTGAAAAGTTTCAATAAACGTCGGAAACAATGGCTTTACATTCGGCAATAAAAGGCAAATTAATATCAGTCATAGGCGATGAGGTGAGAAAATATTATATTTGTGGTGTCATACAATTCATTTGGTTGAAACTAACGTATATACTTATGAATGTATACACATTTGTCTGTATGGATGTGTGTATATCTGAAGTTCAAATAAGTTGTATGTATATAAAAAAAAAACTTAAATACTGCAACAACTAATATTTAATTATTTCTTTATGTACATATTGCACTGGTTAATATGCAGTTATTGTCTCCACATACACATAACCAGCTGCAGATGCGCGTAAAATTATAAGTGCAGTTTTTCAGCGCTGCGTCAGGCATGAATTAATTAAAGATAAATGAATAAATAAACAAAATTGAAAATATATTGAAAACGGGCGTACGTCAATTACCCTTCTATGATAATTGCAATAATTGTGAGCTTAGTGCTTTAAATTTTAAAATCCATCCAATTGTTCCTATTATATGAAGGCTACTCGAATTAATTACACACATAACAGTTTGTTTGATTTGAATAACTTGAAAAACAATAAAAGATTTCAGAGAAGAGTTCAAATTCAACTAATTGTTCATATGACAGTTTTATGATTTAGTAATTCGATGCGGCCGGCTCTGACATATGTTCTGTCTGCAGCAAAAAGTCGACATAGACCAAGTTCAATCAAAGCAATCTAATGGACGGATGGACGGACATGGCTATATCCACTCGGCTAGTAATACTGATCAAGAATATATTATACCTTATATTTACACGCGCAGATTAAGATTATTTTATTTTCAGGTTGTCAATAAAAACCCAAATTTTAAATTTGTATCCTTCCAATTAAATACAAAATATAAAATAACATTGAATTTCTTTACAAACGTATGTCGACAAATGTCGGAAATGTAAAGCAGCTACTAAAAATCCAGGCTAAATCATCAAATATTTAATATGAGTGTATTTTCAATAACAACTTTTCTCTTATGCGAAATTATCACATTTTTGACAAATGTGCTACCCATGTGACAAGCTTATTTTTAACATTTGTTTTTCTCAATATTATATAATTTTCTAAAACTTAAATACTGTAATGTTGTTTTCTGTTTTAGATAATCAACTAAATATGGTGAGAAATGCCGTTGATTCCGTACTATAATAATGTAAAATATTTATCTGTGAATTTCAGTTATGATATTTATATTTTTATAGCTACATGACAAATAGTAATAATAAAAGAAAATAATAATATATATTTCAACACGGCTTTGGCAATGCGAGGTAAAACCTACTGGTACTAATTATGTGCTTTACTTTTTTTCATTTAAGGACACTTGTGTCGGTTTTCTTCTGGGTGGAGTTGGTGAAATAAATAAAAATCGTCATCCTAATTTTATGGTAGTTGACAAAAGTAAGTAATTCGAAATGAACATAATTAATTGTGTATTTATGATCACAAACGTAGTTATGTCACTTTGATACGGATACTAACGAAAGTAACTTTTTACATGTAGATACTGCTGTCAGCGAAATTGAAGATTGCTTTAAGCGTTTTTTAAAACGTGATGACATCGACATTATCTTGATAAATCAAACATATGCTGAGCTTATTCGTCATGTTATTGATGCACACACTTCACCAGTGCCAGCTGTTCTTGAAATCCCATCAAAGGATCATCCCTACGATGCCAGTAAGGACTCCATCTTAAGACGTGCACGTGTAAGTTTAACTTGTGTTTATTTTGTATTTTCTTTCCAATGGTAAATTTTGTATTTTATTTTTTTAGGGTATGTTTAACCCCGAAGATTTGGTACGCTAAAGATGTAACTTGCGACAGAATATTACTGAGCTCTTGGTCAATGTTATGCAAGACATTTAACTAAAGTATTTTTCAAAAACTGTAATCATACTTGTATTTCAGTTCATGTTGTTTTTTCTTAATTAAAAATTAAACAAAGGCAAAATAATAATTTTTGCAGATTCCAAAATTCAAGACTTTTGTTATACGCACAGCAAAATCAAACAAATCAAGCGAGAACATTACACTCGTAATGTAACCGATTACGAAATACTCTAATACCAATAATTAATACCATCTAATAACAGATGCCACACTATAGGTTGGGTGTGTCCCAGAAATAACGATCCTCGAAAAAGATTTCTAATAATCTACACTCAAATTTTTTCTTTAAAATGTGGATTTTTGGGCGTAGCCGAAAAAAAATGTTGGAAAAGGTACCTAGTAATTTGCCTTCCAATTTTGGTAACTGTAGCTCTTAAATTGCGGGAAATATAATCTTTTACCGTTTTTGGGAGATCGAGAGGTCGTGGATTTAATTCATGGAGTCCCTTGTGGGGCTCCCCCAATTAAATTCCCGCTTTTGAAAAATAGAGCACGGACTCTACTATGAACTTGATGTTGCTTAACATGTTGATCTTGGCTCCACAACTCATTTTTTCTCCAACAGATCTTTAGATAACGACTTATCTTCCACAGATCAACTGTTCCTTGGGCGAACTACGACCTACAAAATCTGCATATGGAAAACAACATCACTGGCATAAATGCTAAATGTGATTTGATAATTTGTTAGCCTACTGTTCCGAATGCGAAGCGGCATACACTCGAATCCGCTCTTAAGTGGCAACAGAATACAATCGTTAAGCTAGCTTAAGAAAGCTACTTAAAGATATAAGGCTTAATCTTTGAATCAAAATTAACATTAAAAATATTAGCACTATGAATTGTAATTGTCTGCTTTGTGATATTAAACAAAAAATAATAATAATATTATTATTAAACATTATAAAATTCCTGAGCTCTGAGTTTAGCAACACCTTTATTAACAACACCCATTCCCTGCTACTCTCAAAAATCGGCAATGGTCTATCTATCTACGGGTTGTTCGCTTCTATTACCAAGGTTATGTTTGTTGGGTAATGAACGCGTGGCGGGAAGAATTCAGGAAGGAAAGATGTATCTAAACTATGTGTTCCGAATGTTGCAAAGATCCTATAGACAACTTTTTGTTGAAAAACCGAAAATCGATTTGAGGACTTCATGACTTGCAGCACCTTCATACGGCTTCGTATTTGACACACCCAGCAAACTTTTCTAAATTTTCATTTAGTCAAATAGGAGGCACTGGAGTACAGCGTCGGAATAATTTTAATAATTTGATTATTACAAAAGGATTTCTGTTTATAGAAAGGATAAATATAAAACAATTTTACAAACATGCTTAAGAGCTTGTGCATGCTTAAAGGGATAGCTGAAGAGTGCTCGGTCATTGATTCAGTCCATTTGGATTTGCTGAGGAACATAAACCTGTTAAGTATACAAATTCTCCAGTTGTAGATGTAGATAATTTTAGATGATGTTCCGCTTAGAGTATGCAGATTTTCAGTATTGCATTGATGAAGCCATTTGCGACACGTAGATGCGATCAGTCGATTGAACTGTTTACTTATCGCACAGAAGCACAACATAAGGATAAATGGACATAGGCTGTCATAAAAGTGGCGAATCCATATCGCGAAAATATACAATATGTGGAGCACGAATAAAGATGCTTTCCGATTCTCACACATCATCATAGCGCCTTACAAGTCTATATCTTATTGCTATCGGATATCGCTAGTGACCAGTGACCAGAAAAGAGGAGGTGGACTATCAAATTTCAATTGCCATACTCTCTGGATCAAAGTATCTCCGAGAGAATCGACCAATCAGTTAAGCCCATAAGCCTCTGTTAAGTTGTTCCAAAGGCTGTGGGTGCGAAGCCAGTGTTGCGATTACTGAAATGACCGAATTAATTTAATTTCTTCTTCCCAGCAGTAGTGGAGTTAGACTTAAGATAAGCTTTGTCGTCCCCATTACGGGCTATTCTGTTTATTTTTATATTTGAATATATATAGAAATTAAACAAACACTTATGATTGATATGGACTGATTCGTTTTTTTGTTTTATCTTTTGCATAAAATTTTAAGCCATTTAACATTGTTATTTAATTATATCACCTATTATTTTTATTCTTAACATTTTTTCATTGTTTAATGGAAAAAGAATATTTCTTACAATACTTTGAATCATACATTGAAAAATGTAATGTATGTGTACATTACTGACATGCAATTCACAAATGCAGAATACTTTGCCGCGTTTGCCGCATGCGCAAAGCCTGCCATATTTTGTAAAGGGAAGCCGAAACCAACCACCAATGCAATGCAGTGCATAACCTGAAAAATTCCGAATTAATATTGTATCTATGCAGATGTTTCTAACTGTTTTTTGGGAATTAGTAACTAATGTAAATATTCTTAAGTGTGTGTACAAATGGTTTGCATTCATAACGGTTTGAAAAATGTTCTATGTATGTTTCGTAACGTTTATGTATAGTTGCCATCACTAAATTTTTAACAGCTGTCTTTGGGGTTGTTTTTCTGCATTCCATGACTCTCCATTGCAGAAATCTGTGCTAACACATGAGCCGTCTGAGCGAAGCAAGTTCTCATTATCTATGTCACATAGTTCTCTAAGATTACTCAACGTGTTTTATATGCTTAGGGCGGGTTAATTTTGTTTACAATAAAATTGAATGGTGTTTTACAAGTTATATAAGATTTTGAAATAAATGGGAATGAAATTTCGACGCTGACAAAGTTAATTTTATCACATTGCAAAATTTCTACGATAAGTGTGAGTGCAATTTCGTGAACTTTCACACATATATACACAAAATAATGTAGACATACTAAATTTTAAAGAATTAAAAAGAAAGTTAAGCTTATTATGTTATCAATTGCAAATCAATTGCATATGCCGCTAGAAAAATACATAAAAGTATGATAACATTCGTCCAGAAAAATATATAACAGTATAATAACACTCGTCACATATACAAACACACTTCCAAACATTTATACGTAAGTATATTTGTAGATAACTTTGAATGTTTCTGCAAAAGTATCAAACAATCCGCTTCTTATATACTTCTTATACACCTCCACACATGTGTACGCATATACAAACCTATTTAGTAGTTATCTCATCATCTTTAATTTTTATATATTTTGTTTTAATTACATTTGTAAAAACTTATAACAATATAATGATAGATAAATAGGTATAAATATAAACTAATGCTAACATTTTTTCAAATCATAAGCACTGTAGTAATAGATATTGCAACACCTTCAAGGATAAGTGCTTGTAGCATTTCCTATTGCACTACACTTGACTTGAATGGGTGGTTGGTGAGACTATCAATATAAACCTTATGTAAAATGTGGTTAGGTACAGAACTTTACTTTGAAATGACATATTGGCTGTGTTTTTTGCTGAATGTCGTTAGCAATATGGAAATAAAACAAAAACTATGCACCACCATTATTGCAATATAAAACAAACTGTTTTTTATCGCTTTACATACCACATGTTGAAAATTGCAACGATGCTAGGCAAGAATAAGTATACAGCATACATCTCCGTATGTTGCATATCTATGCACTGCGAGAAATAGTTTGTTTGGTTGTTTCGACATATGTCCTTTTTATACTCAATACTCTTTATCATGTTTATTTTCGTGACACCAATTTGGTATACATCGAATACCAGCTACCCCTTTCTTTCGTGTGACATTCCCAGTGCGTTTAAAATCAGCTTACACATTGTACGCTAAAACCGAATTTAATTGGATTTAAACAAAATAAATAAATTAAAACCGCAATATATTAATAATATTTTTTATGGTCATCATTTTATCCAAATATTCATCAACATTGGTTTATTATGTGCTTAGTGGTATAAATCAATTCAGTGATCGGCAGCTGATTGTTTGCTCGCGAACCACACAAAGACAACGATGACAAAACGATCCAGTGTGTCAAACCGAAACGAAGTTAGGATCCAATTCTCCTTCTGGAAAAGTATACACATTTTTTACGGTATCTGGTTACGTAATCGTACCTTGACGGTGGAAATTGGGGAAAAATACAGGAGAAAATTCCATTTGGATGTAACTGACTATCCGCCCACACATATATAAATATATTCATGATTAGCATCAAAAAGCCTATATTAGCTCGAGACTTCAAATTGGGAATATAAATTCTTGTTAAACCGCTAATCACCTTGTTTCGCTAGGATGCTTTGGTTCCAATATGGTCTTTTCGGTCAGTTCCGGTATTTGGGTTGGAAAAAATTTTGATTTTAAGTTCTGATTGCGAGGCCGATTTTGAATTTCAAGCAGTAAATATGCGGCTCAAATTCCGGTTTCGATTCAAATTTTTAGTTATAGACTTAAGCAATAGTGAGAATACTACTAGTTGGAAAATTGCTTATCAAAGGAGCTAGGTGATGCTGCAAAGCAGTTTATTGTTATTATTTTTTTTTTTTATCTTTTATTAATTTTGTGCACAATTCTAAAGAATCTGAGAGTTGCGATATTTCAGTATTTATAAATAATAGTATGTTATATTATATCTATATGCATATGGCTTTCTCTAACAGTAACGACTTTTAGTTGATATTAATCAGGTGGTTTAGATCTTATGAAAACCATATCGCAAAAACTGCGGAAGACTGGTGACTCTAGCTGTAAAATTTTGGAAGATGCGATTATCGATTTTATACATTTCCTACTCTCCTAGTGGTCATAGCACCCGAATTTGAACACTTTGACACGGTTCATAAGGATAGACAGCATGATGAACTCTGCACAAATTCAATATAATCTTGTACCTTCGGTATCAGCGTATAAAAATTAAACATGTACGATTGCTGGATATGTAATAGTTGAACAATTTATTAACTATTTGTCTACATTTAGTAACGTTTGTTAAAGCATTCTTTGATATCCTTAATCTTAGAAAGCTGTCGCATTCATTTTATATTTCTAATATATCTTCAAGACATATGATTTTTGGATCGAAATTAGTTCGAAGGCCCCACTGTTTATCGCATACTCGTCCAAAAAGTTGCTGAAGTGAACATGTCCCACCAAATTCACAAAACTCGCATGGTGTATTACTGGTAACCTTTTTCAAATGTCTGCTCCCCAGAATCTATGTATTACACAGTTTTTGAACTAGTCACAAAATTTTAAGGAAACATTACTGATAATCATTTATTTTTGTGCCCCGCTTTCCACAGAGTATATATGTTTAGCTTAACGGATGAAAAACAAAAGTTGTTGCTAACTGTAGGAAAAAAATTCGAACTTCCGTCTTGATACTTACTTACTTTATCCACATTAATTCAGTCTTTTGGATAATTAAATAAAACTATTTATTTTACTACTTTAAGTGCTTTAAGTTTAATAACATTAATGGTCAGCCAGTAATCCCTCATATACAGTATGTATGTTATCGTTGTGAATGATCTTGTTTTACAATTGTAATGTTTATTTTTAAACAAACTTACCATAAATCTATGTGATTCTTATAAATTAAAATTTGTATACTTTATAGGTGGAAAAAATAATATAAATATACAAAGAAATCTGAAGCCCATTTTATGAGCGCCTGCAATGAAGTTAACATCTCAAGAAAGCATAAAAGCTTGGATACTATCAGCTTTGATGGTACACGGAGCAGTTGCTGGCAATCCGGATGCTAAGCGACTGTACGATGATCTTCTGAGTAACTACAACAAACTAGTCCGCCCAGTTGTTAATACTACAGATGTTCTCAAAGTTTGCATTAAACTGAAACTTTCGCAACTTATTGACGTAGTGAGTATTCGATACACAGAATGTTATTTATTTAAGAGGTGAGACCGTTGCAGTCGCGACTACCAAAAAGCGTTAATTAAAAATCGAGCGTGTTGATAACAAAATATTTATTTTATTTGGTCCTATTTATTGCGAATATATAATGACAAAATGAAGGATCACTAGCAATAAAATGGTCGAGCATGAAATTAAGCGCAATGGGAATATGTTATAAGAAGGCAAGACATTAAAGAATAATTTTTTCAAAGGACAATAAAATAAGTAAAGTAAATAAATAAGTAATCTTTATGTCCTACCTATGAACAAATATATAGATAATCTAAAATCTTCTTCAACTATAGCCATAGTTTTGACAAAAATAGATTTGAATAAAATCTGCAATCAGCTCAGCTACAACATTAAGGTAACCGCTGGTTGTCCATAAGTTGCCGTAATGATTACTTTCCGTTTATGTCATCAGGTGATAATCATCAACTCTTCTAAATAGCAGCAATTCATGGAGCCAGCTGTATTACTGTATTACTACTCTCTTCTGCAATCGACGTCAACAGTTTCCTCGAATTCGCTAACCAGCATATAATGGTCGGTACTGCAAATATTGTTTGTTCACACCGCAGCTTGCTTGGGCCTTGTAAAAGGCGTAAATTCAAATGTACGAGCTTTAAAAATAGATAACATTTTATTTTTCAATGTATTTCGACGGGTTGACAAGAGGTGTTACACTAGGATGATTTTGCTGGTTAGTTTGAGTAGACCAACTAATTTCAGGCTTGTGTTTTCTTGCTAAGAAAAAGGAGATGTGAACTCGAATATAGGGGTTATATTTGTCATGTCTGAGAAATCAGAATAGAGATCTTAGTAGCAACCATATGTTTGTGAGAATAGGTTGGTTATGTAATGCAAAAGTGGAATTTACATTTCGATGGGTACAAAAATGGATTAATGGGGAATGAATTTTAATATCGCGTTTTGAGATGAGACGGTCGATAAAGATTTTATCGCGTTGTGTAAACATTTGTGTATCCTTGTTACAACCAAGGCTAGGGACTGGTTTTGGAGGAACAATAAGTAGGTTCTTCTCTCGGAATTTCGGTGTAAAGAGCAAATTTACTTTCGAAAATAGGCAAATGCTGAGATGTTTTCTTTATATTCGCTATATGTATGTGCTGTATGGTTAGTGCAAGGCAACGTCATCAACAGTAATAACTAGGGCTTAAGCAGAAAAGAGGCGAATTCAACGCAACTTTAACTTTGCTGTTCAGATCGGCATCGATCGCCTTATACAAATAAATAAACGACGCAAGCGGCAATATACCAAAATACAGTAAACTAAATAACTAAATTCGCATATTACTGGAAATATTTTCCAGATTCAAAGTAATCAAGGTAATCTCTAAAACTCAGTTCTTGAATTTTGATGACTCTTCAAGGGATAGATTTATTGCAACAGGTGATTACAACGCTAAGCAATGCGATGGGGGTCGCGCCTTTCAAATCCAAAAGGTAAGCAATCTATCATTAAGCGCACCACCTGTACTTTAATATTTTTGGGTAGGCCCACATGCGGGCAGCAGACCCAACAAATATACAGTATCCTATTGACTTCTTAATCTGAGAAGAATCATGCGATCGACCGTAGCTGTCCACATGCTTTAAGAACTGCATGCGCTTGAGCTTCTCCACTGGCTCACAACAGATGATCAAACTTGCTTATTAACAAAAAGTTCGTTAGCAAGTGCATTGAATTAGTCGAGTAACTTAGCGAAGCACCGACCATTAAAATCACAACAGTCATCCATAATTGCCACATGAAACCGCATAACAAATCTCCAACTTTAACAGATAGCAATAAATAAGCGAACTTTGCGACAAGACTGGCAGAACTGCAACGATTTTATGAATCAATCAAACTAGAACTTGTGTCGTGATTTTTTTAAAGTTTGCCCATACGCTAAAACCGATCATGCTGTTTGTTAATTCCATTAATACGTTTGCAGGGATCTTTCATTAACTGCTTAATACACAATGATAATTAGCACACCTGACACGCCTTACCATATCTACAACTACCTAGTTTTGCCCGCTGCTTGTAGCCCGTATTATATGGAACTCGCCGGAAAAATTAGAATACATTTTTTCTGACTTTCGTAGCAACGAAAATTGGTCAGTGGATTTGCCTTACAATCAGCTTGTGCATACCGCATGGACTACTTCCCTTTCTGACTTATTTCCGTAACCATACATCGTTATCATGAACAAAGGAAGGAAAATCCCATTCATTTTTGTTTTCTCCTATTATATCGTAGACCGGACAGTGACTGGAAGTAATAAACAGATTCCTCTTCCCTCTTAAGGTAATATAAGAGTCTGGACGAACGTGTACCTAGCAGCCAGTGCCGAGTAATAGCTCAAGTCACTGCAGTGCAGTTGCTTCTACTTGTTGCTCAAAGCTTTTTCCTATAATTGTTTGGAACGTTTTTTCGAACGGCAAGGCCAGATTATCCACTACAAATTTGGAGGCAGAAACATGGTAGGGAATATTTTGAAATTCTCAATGCACTGTAATCGGTTCTGCTTGGGAGTTTTGGATCTTCTCACATTTTTTCGGGTAGACTTTGGTAGAAGAATGCTCTGATTTTCAGAGAATTCGTTCCTTTAATTCTACGAAAGGTGCGTAACTCTATTGAATAGAGTCTTGGACAGAAAGGAAAGATTTTCTAAGATCTATTTTTATTATTATTGGCATACCTGCACTACGACCTACTAGATCAATTATGCCCGCTTCTGAGCTTTAGCTCCCGCACTAATGCGAGAATCTTTCTTGGGTTGAGGGCTTCTATTTCTTTGCGACCCACAACATGCATCCCTAGGATGCTGTTCTTCTTCAAGCTAAGGCAACCCACTCTGCTAGGTTGTGCATTGAGGATTCTTCCTCTCATTCGCAAAACCTGCAGAGTTTGCTACTGTAAATACCTAGTTTAATTAGGTGACTTCTTAGTCAACAATGTCCTGTTAGTAGACCTGTGTACTCGCTTGCTCATCAGCCGGCTCATTCCACGCTATGTCTATTTGGCCCGGAACCCATCTTTTTTTGATTTTACCTTCGTCCCCGTTATAGCATTTATTCCTGCTTGACTATCGGATAGGATGGATATATCCGTATTCCGATAGGTACCTTTCAGGTTGAACTCCGCACGTCTCCCTATCACACACCTCAGCTTGATATATCCCCAGGGATTCATGGTAGGATATCCGAGGGCCCACCATTCCAAGGCCAATGCCCTGATTGGTGAGTGATTCATCGGTGCACCATTTTGTGATGTGGGGTTTCATGGCGTGGATTTCATCAAATGTCGTCCAGTACCTTTGGCAGATTATATGAACTTTGAAATTACGCTCGAATAAATATGCAGGTAACATTTCGTCCCCAGGTTGCATGAGTAGGGGAAGTTCATGTGAAATAAGTTGAGCATCTCTCTGCCGATATATTTAGAACCATAGATTTCTGTTGGAGCCTTATGGTATGGAGGCGTGGCGTGAGCTCCATTAAGCCTTCCAAGGCCATTGTTGGGCAGGTGCGCATTACTCTTTTCAAGCACACATACATGCATCTTTTGCAGTTCTCTTTTCACGGTGGTCAGCCGCATCCTAGCCTCTATCCTATCGTATCACTCCGTAAGTTAGCATGGGTCTTACTACCATTAGGTAAAGCCATCTCACTATCTTTGGTGATGTACCTCATGGTTTTTAGTACATGGGTGGCAAAGTTTAATCTACTATCAAATGTTACTCTAAGAAATTTTACCTCCTTTTTTTTTAATAGACTCTCTGAGAGCCATATTCTCCTCAGTGACTCGTTATCTTCAGCCCTAACTGAAGTATGTCACAGACTGACTCTACAAAATTTGCTTTGCGCTATGATAACAATGACATAGTCATATCCTTGACATTGAGCACCCTAAGGTGAGGCTTTTGGGACCCTCTGATCATGGTGATGTCTAACACTTGCTCCCTGATTCTAGTTACAAATGTGGGTGTGTATCCGACATTGCCGAGTTCTAATTTATATTTACTTATTAAATCAGTGAGGCACTCACACCTCATGTTGTTGTCACTGCTGCCCATATTGTGTGGTGCCCATTGACATAGCATCCGATGAGCACCGGCATCTTCTCTTTTGTGCAGTACTGCACCAGTTTCCCTATTTCTGGTCGTGGACAGGCTCCATCTCCTGCAAAGTATACAGACACTACAACCATAGAGACCACGTTACCACAGGCCTGCACCACTATTCGAACGCAATGTCCAGTGAGGAATTCTGAAAGGATAGTAAAGTTAATACTCTTAATCTCCAGAAAGCATACTCTGAATCGGCCGTATTCAGGCCATGGCTCCTGCACCAAAGCTAGCCCAAGGTTTTACTTGGTAAACAGCCGAAGATGTTTGCCTGAGCCATCCCTGTATCGATGACCCTTGTCATCTTTTAAAGAAGGGGTTCCAGCTGACAAAGCGATTGATGCCTGGAGCCGCGCTCGTTGCTAGTCAGAACGACGTCAGCTGCTGCTGCTCCCTCTTGCAGCTCCTCCACCAGCTCCTGTGAGGACATCCGCCAACTCCTCGTCCTGTGCAAGGTCCTTCGACAAGTCTGCAGGCTGGGTGACTACTCGGCCCCACGGCAGGAGTACCTGATGTGATGGAGCATTTTGCAACCTTGCTCCACCTTCTCTGCTGGCACCCTTGCCGCCCTCTGATCTCTGGTCTACCCCACTGGAGGACCTCCCGAGTCTGTGGCTTGGTCCTTTAATAGCGATATTCTCCGCAGGGAGATCCTGCGGTATTTTTATTTTACTTGAACATTTTATGTCTGTCAGGAGCAGAGATCCGCATTACCCGGGTAAAGCCAATTCCAATAGGCGGTCGCCATTATCTATCGTTAGAGGCTGAGATAGTTTTTAACCAGTGCCCCAGCCAAGCTGATTGTCGGCACGGTTCGAGTTAAACGTTAGTCCGGCCCGGAAAGAGATGTGGGGATAGAATGGAGGTAGGTAAGTGGTGCAGATAGGTTGAAGTTGAGTGAGACTATGCTTATAAAAAGCGGCAACCCAGGCGCCTTCTCAGCACGATGAAAGTTATCGCTAATTGTCCGGGACTGCTTATTTACGAGGAATCCCGTGCTATTCGGAGCTAACTACCCCAAGGGGAAGGCCGTCCGCTATCCGCAACGCGCGACCCGCCTGGGGTCCCAAGTTCCTTAGACCAGGTCTAAGACCTTTTAAAAAGCGATACTAGCCAGGAATGTAAAAGAGGCAAGTGTGAGGTTTAATACCTTTTACGATTTTTGATGCCGACTGTCGGCTCGTTACCCATATTACAAATTAAATCAAAAAAAAAGAATCATTTTTATGCTACCTTGCGACGTATCGTATTAAATGCCTTTTTCACATAAGCTCAGCTGAGCCTTAGAGGACATTCTTGGCATTCCAGACTCTAGGCTTCTTCGTTTCCTTCGTTACTGAAAGAGGGAAGCTAAAGGACATGCAGGCATATAGAAAAAGTACCCTGTACCACTTAAATTTAGCTTAAGTGGATTTAATAGCTCTATTTATAGTAACTATTCAGAATATATAATAAAATGAAGAGAGACTTCAGACCATTTTAGTAACTGATAATATTTCGAATTACGAAAGATGAAATAGGATGTTGGAGTTCATGCCTTGAGCGACGTAAATTGCATTGCTTACTTTAAATAATAAGTTGAAATCGTAGCTTCATGGATTCAGAAAAAATGCTAAGAAAAAATCCAAAATATTTTTTTTTAATTATATATTAAATACAATTATTTGGAATTATTTGAAGTGATATTTACGCAAAAGGAATTTCAAGCGATAATGCGATGAACATAATGCATAATCAAAACTATGCTGTCGTTTCGCTCGATGTTTATCCTTTGAGATCAGGACTTTCTTGACTAAATTTTTATGCGCTTAGTTTTAAAAATGGATCGCATGACGGGCGAGATATACACTGGATATATAGTTCACAATTTGCGAAACAGCAAGATGCAGGACAGTATAGTAGCTAATCCGATGCCCTCCAAGCAGCGGGAATCTGAATTAATCAACAACAAATTCTAGATTTTCTTTTGGCTATAAAACTCTAACAATTGATGTACATATGTGGTGGGAAGTGAATAAATCATTGGACAGAGAACATGAAGTCGTAAGTAAAATAAATATTCAGAATTAGGAAAATATAACAAGGACTTACGGTGCAGAGGGACACTCTTCAGATAAGTGCGGAAATATGAAAGTTGGGAAGATATGCTGTAAGTGCACACATCAAGACACACGTTGAAATGAGGTATTGATCAATCGCTGGCCGCAATTGTGAAAAGATTTCAGAATTCAGATGCTAATGGCTACAAATTATCACAATTAGTGACGAGTCGGAGATGATTAACCATTTTTATAAAGACTGAAGTGGAAAACGCACAATTAACGGGAAAATAAACGGAAAGAACGATTCGATTGAAAGTCAATGATGTGTGAATATCATACGAATATGCCCAAGACGATGGCGAATACAAATTAGGATGACCGAAATGGGATGTTGGGATTGGGGTAGTCATAGACATGCACGCCATATTAGACACAAATATTGTTTACCGATTTCTAATTAAGTGGTAACACTTTAGCCATATTTTCCATTACCGTATATAGCATTAAAGTCTGACTAGTACTTATTTTGCAAGCACTAGACCTTTGTCCCACATATGTTTTAGCTGTTAATATATTAATTGCACACTAATACAATTCCGACTGCAACGATCTTAATTTTGAATTGATAAAATGAAATTTATCTGCATTCGCTTTCAGGATAAGTAAGACATTTCCATAATCTAATACATTCATTTTCTTTACATAATATTTACTTTGTCTTCTAACATAGCATTTTCTCTTAAATTCTAGAATCTTAAAAACCAGATCATGACTACTAATTTATGGGTTGAACAGGTAACAACATGATTATAAAATCTTTATATTATTTTTCTTTTTTTTTCATTAGTGTATATCAAACCTTTAACATGGTATAAATCTGATTGAAATTACTATAAAAAATGCATTTGATAATGTTTATAGTATCACATTTAAGAACAATAGCTTATATAAATATATATATAGATGTAAATAAAAGTAGCGATTGTAATGAGGGTGCACCCTTTTAGATAATCTTTTTATCAGGTTGCATTTGTGAAAAGTTCGTCCGATTGATCGTCAGCAACCCCAAATTGCGAAAGCTTATGAATTGCATAATTTTAGAGATAGAGTTCCCATTCTTGAAATGTGGAAGTAGAATCCCATTCCCGAAAATCGTAAGACCCATCAAAACAAACTTTGATAAATGATTACTAGTAAGTTTTCCCCTAGATTCATAAACATTTATAGGCCATGCCACAAATTTTCCCCTCCCACAAATCATCTAAGCTTAAAAGGTATTATTAACTCTCCCCATCAGTAAATGCAACGCCCGTTATAACCACAGAAAGAGTCTTTGCTACCTTATAGCAGCTTTTATTATGTTTGTATCAGAGTATTCCTCAGTCAGAGTAACCCTGTGGTTTTTTACTGCAGACTTTGAACCATTTCATGGGGAGGAATAATAAGGATTCCTATCAAACAGCGGGGAAAGAGCTAGTATTAAAAAACAATATGAATATAAAAAGCTTGCAAAGAAACTCAAGATAGTACTTATGCACACATCACGGAACTTCATCCAGACTGCCATTTAGAATTAACTTACCAAAGGTTAAGTTCGAAAATCTTTCTTATTGCTATCACTTCCGCAGTTTGTTGTTCGAAACAGTCCCTTTTGGGAGGTGCCTTTATGACAACATGCCCTAAAGTAATTTGAAAAGTTTAACTGTTCCACAAATTCTTTCGCGTTTTTCAATATAACCAACTCTTCGGCAATTTCTAACTCAGTCACAAATATACAGTATATACAGTTTGATGACGCTGTATATTGAGCCAGGTGTGTGGATGCTAGGTATCTAATGATAGAAACGATAGAGATCACTTTTTTAATACATGCTCACATATTTTAACTTAAATTTTGAATAGACTTACTTGGCAATAATTACCAATTTATTTTTGAGCGTTATGGATTTGGACGTTTAAATCGGTTCACTGAGAGAAAATATGTATGGCTTTCACTGATAAAAAAAACTTCTTATAAATATGAACAACCCTTGTCATGATCATTAACAGTTAGAGTTTTATACACTGCTTTGAGTTTTGTTTAGTTTAAGGTATTAGCAACTGAAGTCTAACATAAATATTTTCTTCTCTGTTTTTATAGTCATGGTATGACTACAAATTACGATGGGAGCCCAAAGAATATGGAGGTGTTCATATGTTACACGTTCCTTCTGATCACATCTGGAGGCCGGATATTGTGCTTTATAATAAGTAAGTAACGAATTAGCAGTTTGATCAGCGATTATTATAAATGAATGGCTGTTGGATATGTACTACATATATACTAGTTAGCTTTCGTCTTTGGTACTAAGCTATCTAGCTGACAAAGTCACTAAAGCAACAAAGCAAAGGAGTCGCACGACTTAATTACAGGACACGGATGTTGGACCGTTGTAAGAATAGCATTTATAAATTTAATTTACAATACATCTGCATTGTACGAAGCTCCATATATATATATATATATATATATATATATATATATATCAAATGTTTCGAATTAGGCGCAATGTTTCGTTATATTAACAGTAATGTACAACTTTTTTTTAATGTGACTAGAATCTATTGGTTCTTTTTATATGTTAAGCCCAACGAATGCGAGAAGCGAACAGAATATTTAGGTCAATTAGTTACAATATAGAGGAATAATTAATGTATGTGTTTTCCCGGTCCCTTGGAAAATAAATAAATAATTATAATTTCTCAAATTAAAACAGAAATGGGATAGTACCACTTATATTCTTCTGACGGTATCAATTCTCTGTCACCATAACTTTTACATTTTTATTTTTTATACTAAGCTCAATTTAGTATTTGTTTTGTTTATTGTTTTGAATATAAAAAAGATTTCCTGAATATTATTTATGGAACACAAAATAAATATTATTCTCATCGTATCGGAATATAAATGTTATTCGATCAATTTGAGTTTAATTGATATTATATTTATTCATAAAACTTGCTGCGAATACTCTGACACCAGTGTTATACAAGTGTTGTAGCACAGGTGGCAAAGAACCTTCATGTTGGGGTGGCGTGGTGGACGTGACCGTGATCTGAAAAGATACCGAATTTTGTGACTTTATCTTTACAATTTTAAAGAAATATGGGGTTCGCGATTGGCACCAAAATTATTTGAAATTATGGATACTAAATACTAATACAATATGTAAACAAATTTAAATATATTATATCAAATACCAATCTTACTAAAATACCAACTAATTACAAATATTGAAATTTCTTTTTAAATTTGATCTTTAATAAATTGTGTGTCGAATAATGTTGAATATTTTCGGGTATTATATATATACAATTTTTTTTTATATTTTTATTACTATATTGATATACTTAATGTATAATTTTTTCAAGAACTGTTAGCTATTATTTCTTTTTTGTTCAGTTCTCTTCAGTAAACAAAAAGATCCAGGTTGTCCAATGGGATTTGAGTCCGTAGAAAACATATGCAAACATAATATCCTCAGCCTAATATATGTTTTGATAAGACTTGAAATCCATCATTACTTTTCCTGCATGTCAACATTGGTGAAGAGATAATTTATCATAATAAGAATTGCATACCTTAAACGCTTTAGCAACATTGAAAGTTGGGCAAAACTTTGCTTGCGATAAAATATAAATATTTTAGTCAGCATCAAAAGCCGATTCGATGTAACCACTTCTGTCTGTTTGCATGAAACAACCGATCTCAGGGACTGGTATATAAGCACTCTATTACCACACGCAGGTGAAGTTTATTTCCTTTTATCGATAACTACTTCCATTTAGCGAATATCGATACCAATCGATCATTGAGATCAGAAAAGAGGCACATATAAAGAGACACATATATTAAAAAGGATTAAAATAGAACTACTACATCAAGTGAATTCGGCCAGGTGGATCATATGTATTTTAGTGGTTGTCGGAGATATAATTTCCTATTTACTAAGATGGTTAGTACTGGAGTTTGACCAGTATTGACAATTTCATTAAGATATCTCGCAAGAATTAACTCTAATTTTATAAATAAATTATTTTATGATATTTACTTCATTAAAATACTATTTTATTAATAAATTATTATAATGAGAAACGGTGCATTGCGATCTATTTGTTCTATTGTGCCTCTCATTTGTAAATTACTTAAAGTTCTTAATCAAGACTAATCATGTGCAAAAATGCATTGATTATACTTGGCCTTGGAGCAAGTCCCTAGCTGAGAGCCTCAGACTGATTATTGACTGATTATTGGAATCTGCGCTTTTCCGAATCTAAATTGGTCTTGTAGCTGTTAATAAAAGTGTGTTTGGATGGGTTAATTTTATTGATATTCAGCCAGGATATTAATATATAGCTGAAAGCAGCAGTGATGTGTATAACAGTATAAGCAATTTTGTACACCTCGTGGCAGTGGCTAGACAATCTTATCACTATGAACGAGAATTTATTACAGGTTTCAAGTATTTCAAGGGCGATAGACAAATATTAGGTCTAATATTCTTTTTTGCTCGCATCCTCACACAAGGACCTCCATTTTTGTTCGATGAATATCCCGTGCAGCTCGTTCATCTCTAGGTTCTGGCGAAGATTCAATTGATGGCCCAGTCTTTATTAAATTGAAAGCCGACCCTCGATTGTCCCAGTAGGACGGTTTATTTTATGCCCTTCCCTCAGTACTTGGAACGGTGTCTTTGCGTTCGCAAGCCGCATACTAGAGAAATGTACATAAAGGGTTTGCTTCACAGCGGACCTTGCAAAAAATATACACATACAAAATCCCTTTGTATGGCCTTAGCGTTGAAAGCTCAGCAGTCGCAAAATGGATCTGTAATGTAAAATGTGAACAAAATTTCAATTTTTTGCAATTCGGAGTAGCCAATCGTCAAACTTATGTAAAATCCTAAAAATGTAGATATTTTCATAATTCGCTTAATGTTAGTAGACAAACATACAAAATTTTACCAAAAAGGCTATTGCGATATATAGCTTATCAAAATTGCGCAAAACTTAAAGCCTTATACACCGAGCACAATTTATTTTTTCTTTTACCACTTTCTTACTTACTTACAACTGGCAATTGTCCTTATTGATTGATAATAAGATTTAACAGCAACAAGTCCAAGTCTTTTCAAAATCTTAAAGCTCACAAAACTCGGTAGATTGGTGATTGGCATGTATTTGGTGGCCGCTCACTCAGAATACTGTGGCTAAAGTGACTAAGCTTGGAAGATAGACTACTAGGAAGATTGTCCTAAGAGTGAAACATTTGTTAAAGAAATTAATTGGCCACGACCGCTCTCGAAATCAATATTTACCCATGGTCTTACAGTTACCTAATTTAGAAGGCACATTAATGATATATTTTTCAATGGTCGAGGTAGGCCTGCCAATTGCCGTTCCATGCCACCGTTTGTCTCCTTTTATCAGATGCTATTACACTACCCTCATTTAGTGTTATGCAGCAGGCTTTTCCAGGTTGCAACGGTTTTACTGGTTTTACTTAAGCTCCCTTTTTTTTAAAGATAGAGACATCAAACAGGACGTTAGACAAGTCGTGAAAGTCTATATATTTCACAGCGTTTCATAAAAGATACTATTTTAAGCAATGTCGGAACTATTGAGAACTCTCAATAATATTCGTATCTGAAAACCACAAGCTTATTAACATTCCTTGGTGGTTTCACTATAGAATACTTCTCAGTGTTGACTTCAGTATTAATGGGCTAGTAGAATCGACATAGAATCTATGTTCCTGTTAGGTCGCGTTAACATTTCTGTTCATAGTAGACCTATAAGAAAGCACGCAAACGACTGTCGTTCTCCAGGAATTACTTCAGTTTTGAAGTTATAAAAAACCTTTGTTGGAGTTTTGTTCAAATTATTCTCTGTAAGTTCGTGATCACCGACCTTGCATTCTAAAGATTGCAGCCTCGTTCTCTTCCTCAAGGTCATCGTCGAAATCCAGTATAGTATTATGGTCAATTATGTGTTTAAGCTTTTACTAGAACATCGTAACGTTCCGGATCTTCCTGAACAGTTTCGCAGAAAATCTGCTACCTCTGCTCAGGATATTGCTTCGCAGCATCCAAGGCCGTACTCCGCGCACTATGTAGGATTGACTTCTTTTAATAAGCAGTCAGTTTCCAGGGATCGTCGGTGAATAGATTAGCTGGCATGTGAAGTGCATGGTCAGATTTGAAACAAAAGGACTATTCTCTTTGGTTTTTACACTCTACTGAGTCATTTTAGCAATAAATTCACAATCAATGAAGAACTTAGAGCCAAGACCGCTAAGTGCCGGCATTGGCAGCTGCAATCACCATACTGCCAGTTGAAGTGTCCATGCTCAATACAGGGAACCATTATTTTAAGAACGATATGAAATACGGTCGCTTATTATGAGAGCACACGTTGAGACGTCCAAAATAGCTTTAAAATTAATTACTAAAATATTTGGTGGTATATATATATATGTGTGTTTGATGACCTCTTTTATACAAAAATTTGTAATCTTCTCCCAATTATAATATTTTTTATTTCTAGTAATAGAGATGGTATGATAAGGTATAATTTAAATTAAGAACATACATTTTTTGTAAATATAAAAAAAATTAAAATGATGAACACAATCCAAACATACAATCCACCTTTAAATACTAAAGTTATTTGTCACACTAATTATTAAAAAATCTCGAATGATTAAAAATTAAAAAAAGCATATTATTTGTACGAATAACTATTGAAAAAAATAATGATATTGTGTAGTGCCGATGGTAACTTCGAAGTGACCCTTGCAACAAAAGCTACAATTTACTCTGAAGGATTAGTTGAATGGAAACCGCCAGCAATATACAAGTCATCCTGTGAGATAGACGTAGAATATTTCCCATTTGATGAACAGACATGTGTTCTAAAATTTGGCAGTTGGACTTATGATGGGTTTAAGGTAGGTTTGTTAAAAATCTCGCACGATCTATATAACTTTTTTATTTTGTATCACCAAAAATCATTTATATGTATAATTATAATTTCAGTTTTTTAAAACCTTATTTCAATCGTAAACAAATAAATTAGTATTTATGGCATCACAATAAATAAGCACAAAAACCCTCAAATAACACGGTAAACAATTAATTGCGACCTGCACGGTTTCCTGCGCAAAGTGGATTGATGTTAATTGAATTAAGTTATTTAAAAATAATAATTGAATTAAGTTATTTAAAATTAACAATAAGCAAAAATCGTAAGAATAATTTCGGAAATATTCTTTTTTATAAATTAATAATAAATTAATAAAGTACTTTGTAAAGTAATAACCCTTTTTTTCGTAGAAAATCTTTTTTTTGTTGTTATTTTTGTGTTTGATATTAAAATAGCTGTGTTATTCCAGGGTGTATTGTATTACATTTACACTTTACACAATATTTTAATTGATTAGCAACTGAACATTAATAATTTTACTTTCTGTGTACGAAGCCTATTGTACATATAATCTTTAAAATAAACATTTCAATAATTTAAATATTTGTTTCGATATTATTCCCCTATTGTTTAAAAACAATTTTCTTCATAACGTCAGCTTTCTATAATGAAATGTAAAAAATTCAGAAAGATCCCATAGCTTCGGTGTTCCGAAGGCTTATTACCCTTGCAGACATGTCATTGCAATTGCCCTAGGGCATATATAGCGTACAAGTACAATCTCATTAAACCTCTAAGTCTACAAATTGATTTACCATTTTGATTTTTATGCTTACTTAACGCTATTCTTAAATATATATGAATATAAATAAACATACATATTAAATATCAAATAAATAAAATTTTTTTTTTTTATCAATATAACTCTGAAAGTTTTTCATTTATTTTTGTATAACGTACTGTATTGATTATAATATGCAACACACAAGTGAGAATGGTGCAGTCGAGTGTAGCCAATTGCGGAATACTCTGTCCCCTGCATTTAAAAAACTGTCATTATTGAACATTTTAAATTTGGTGACTATAGTTTTAAGACTGTTCAAATATAGGGTAAGAGGGGGTGGAAGGGGGCGGGCCGGGAAGTTTTTTTTTATTATTAGCGGTAATAGAATTGAGTAATATACTTTTATGATTTGGTGACTATTGATCGAAAACTTTGAAAGAATATAAGCATTTCAGATGTTAGGTTCGGATTGCGCAAATATATTTTCTAATATTTTGTAGATAAATTTTGTAGGTCGAAATTTCAGAACAAGGTGCTCTAGATATCACGGGTTTGCAATCGTCGCAATTGCAGCACATCTCCACACATTTCGCTTTTAGTATTGCCTAAGCTGTACGTACGCGGCTGGGTGTCGCGAGCTTAAGAGCTGTCTGTAAACCAGTTCGTAGCTTTTTCGGAAATCTCAGGAGGTACCGCTGCCTTCCTCAGATTGAACACATTGCCGAACATAAAATATTGTCTCAATCCTCAGCTTTCACAGTTCGCATACTGCGCTTCGTTGTCGACAATAGTTAGTGGACTTAGCTTCGTGGTGCTCCAACCTCTGCCGGAATTGAAGAATTTTGTACTTTATTGGCTGGAGGCGTGCCTTTGGAGTATTTTTGCTGGCAGCCGCGCGGTACTCAACGATCAGTAGGATGTGATCGTATGTGATATTAGCAATAAGCATATGTACAATAAAGCAGATCGGTGTACACATCAAAGTCATTTAATGTGGCCAGATACTTGCATGTCTTACGTTGAGTTCCCAGTAGCAGAATTATGTTTTGCAGACCAACATCACATCAATTTTATGACGATGGATGAACAACTCCAGCTTGATGGCGTTGCTTGTCAGAATTTTGGTTCTTTTGCATTTGCCCTGTTGGTATCATCGCAACATGCGATATTTGGCAGGTGGAAAAAGTCCTGGAAACAATGACACTGTGGGATATCTGTGCAATGATCACTAAACTGTTACTCTCCATTGAAAGATTGGCACTCGCTACTCAAGTGTGGCCAGCTCATTTCGAACGCAGTGTTTATTTTTTTTTTTGGCAACTTCTTTCTTGCCAATTGTTATCAGCTGGAATTATTGTGCTATCAGAGTATTCCGTAGTGTGTTACGTCTGACTGCAACGTTCTCACTTGTTTTATTTATAGCAAAGCGCAGGTCGAAGCGGAGGGGAGCCCACAGAGGTAGTGACTGGCGCATTAGCAGTAAGGGTCTCGCTGATTGCTTCACTCATTTCTGTACGAAAGCGAACACACTCTAGCAGACCACTGACAGCGTTAAGCCTCCATTGAGAGCACTCTGTTCTAAGACAACAAAGCCACTTTAAATGCTCGGAAGGCATAGAGCAAAATATTTTGGGGAGATCACACAACACGTGCACAAGAGCGACCACACCGATCAAGTACAAACAAATGTTCTGCCGGCCGTTGAAGAAAAAGTGGAAGGGATGAGTCAAAAGAACGGAAGCTCGATCTCGAAAAAAAAGAAAAGTCAAAGGTGATTGAGATTGTGAGATTTTTGCATATTGGTTTTGCACATCAATTAGCCCGCAATACAAATTTCACTTTACACACAGATTTGTAATATCGAAAGTTCTCATATCGTTATTTTGCTAAGTTTCCAAAAGAGGAGGCAATAACAATAATAATAGCCGGGTAAATGAAAATAAATAAAAAATATGGCCGCGTACATTTTGGTTTCTATCCATTAGCAGTCAGTTTATTTAAAATCGAGAAACCTATGTCGGAGAAAGTTTTCTCTAGTTCAAAAGGCATATTTCGAAGCCATTAAAACACATTTTTTTCATAATTTCATAAGCCATTGTATTATTCACTTTATAAATAAAAAATGGTAGTGTTGCAGATAGGCTATCCATTTCTTATTAATATAATACTTCACAAATTTGGCATTTTCCTAAACTATCTAGTAAGTAACTTGATGTATTTGCATTGAATATTTGTAATATTTTTCCAAATATTTTTTTTAAAATTAATTTACATTTTTACGAGATAAAAACGAGCTATGTGTCTGGTACCTTACTAAGTGTAGTTTCTGGTTTAGAGGACACTAAATATACATTTTTATCATTGAGAAATGTGGAAGCCACAATTTATTTTTAATAATTTGCTTCTAAGAAAATCAATCGATCATGACAATGTATTTATGTGTTTTTAATTATTTATTTTTATTTGATGTGTACGCAAATAATCTCAAAAAGGTTGGTTATCAATTAATTATAATTCTAATACATATTTTATTCATTCATAAAAAAATAGAGATCTTTAATAATGGAAAATAAAAATATAAACGGCGAACATTTTCGGTTGGAATTATCGGTAGATTTTTAGAAGAAGCCTACTCTTTTAAATTTGGTTTCACAAATTTTGCATGAGTCTTACAATTTTCATGTATTAGTTAGTGATTCTAGTCAATTTGCTGCCTGCTGATCTGCAGATCTACTAGTTGTTATTTCTCGGTACAAGTAATGCTGGGCAGAAATCGGTAGCACGCCGAAACATTAATTTTTCATTGGATTCTCTTATAGGTCTTGCTGTGTATTACGGGCCCGTGAATATTTACCTCGAAGTGCAAATCGATAGAACATATATATCTCACACAGTATTGAAGCTAGTCATAGGAACAAATATTTGAATCCCTGATAAATTGTCCACCTTCCACTTGGGAAGTAGCTCACTTGGGACAATGAAGTAAAGTGTGTTAAAAATTTATGCAACAAAAAAAAAAAAATGTAATCTCCCGAATATTTAGAACTAGAGTCATTACATGTGGAACTTAGATTGCTCCAAGCCCACCACGCATTAACTGTTATAGTAACGATAATAGTTATTAACGTATCTGCATATTTCAATGAACTTGCTTTAAAATAGCACGAGAGGCTCACTTATAATCCAGTTTATAATTCGAATTTGCGGTTTTCAATTTGATCAGGTGAAACAAGTTCACGTTCCGTATAGGCATTGAGCTGTCACATAATGGTAAGCAAGTAATCAGAATATCGCGGATATCTTCAACAAATTCTTGCAAACGTTTTTAAGTTGATTATATTATGCATAAATGTGAGAAAAAGTGTCAACATTTCCTAACCAAACCAGAGAACCAAAACACATATAATGTCGAACACTATCTCGGGGAAAAAAAGGTTATGCAGGTATTATTAATTCGCTTTTCTACATTAAACTTACACAATAATTGTATTACTTTTTTATTTCCGGATATTTTTATCTCTCCCTTCGAAAGTGTATATTTATGTACCTTTGTTTTTGTTTTTATGATGTCATCCATGATCTCCCAATGTTTGTTTATCATTGATCCTTCTGCTCATAATGTTAAGTGAATTCAGCATCGATTGAGCTTTCAAATTGTTAAGTTTACCGATTTGGTCACACATTATTTAATGCATATGTTTATTTAATTACATCCACTGTTTGACCCCTTATGCAGTTCATTTTACTAATTGCTATATCTTCCTCCTACTGTGCGCTGGAAATCTGAAATGTTTGCTTGGAGAGAAATCCCAGTTCAGTTTCCTGTCTGGTAGCTAGAAATATGAGTGTGGTCTATTAGGACCAGAGGAAAGGTTTTAAATTTGCTTGTAGAGAGAACAGAAGTGAATTATGTTCTGCTTGGTTCATTAAAAGATCTCAATATTTGTGGAATTTTGCACATATATGAATTTATGAGAGTTCAAGCTTTTTAAGCAGAAGGGATGGTCTACTGATAAATCTAAAAGGGATTGAATCTGCCTATTGATTAATACATTTTCAGAGATTTGAGGATGGTGGTGTTTGCCTCTTATAATTAACACCACCTGGCTAACTTGAACTGAACGTAACATCAGTCGACGGTGACCAGCTTGGCTCCAGACTTCACCCACTCCTGTTACCGACGCTTTATAAACCTTTGTGTTGCCTGACTGCTTACTATTTTTTGTGAAGAGTTTCAAATAGAACTCCTTATTTTGCAATTTGTATGAAAGATCTCCCGGGCTAAATCTTCGAACTTTTGGTTGTTGGTCTCGATGTTTCGAGAGAGTACTGCCCCATAATCTAGCATTGATCCTTATTTAAAATTTACGTACGGATTATTGGCAGCTCACCTGCGCCAGCTGGGAACCTAAAGCCATATGTGGCAGGGCTCTTGACAAATACCGAAATTCCTGAGTGAAACTTGTCAGACTTATGGTATCGAGCTATTGCCAGACTTGAAAGCTACTGCCTTCGTATTTTCGTTAGATTTTCCGCTTTGGGAGTTCCAATCTTCATTGCAATTTTATTTTTGTTCCACTGTTTCCATTTCATCTGAATCCCTTAAGTGGCAGAGAAAAGTAGTCCGCCTGCGGCTTTGTAATACTGAAGGTCATCAAGTATGGGGTATGCTCCATACTAGGCAACTATTAGTTCTCAGCCAGGCTGGTAATTTTACTCCTTAGTTCGTACAAGAATACAATTTTTAGAAGACTATGCCAGAGTTGTATGGTACAAGTCAAAGCCAGCATTTACACACTGCGGGGCCACCGTCATTAACAGTCGGCACCCTCATGGTTCGGTTGACGGGACTTCCCTCTGAATTAAAAAAAAAAATTGTTTGATTTAGGCTAGTGTTACACTTTAAAAAATAATATTGAATACCCTCTGCAAGGGTGAAAAAAGAAAATCACGTGAATTTGCATTTCATTATTTTTAAAAATCGTTTATTCACAGTGCATAATTCTTTATGTTAGAAATAAAAAATAACACCTTTGTATATACTTTTAATGTCTGTATTTTAAATGGCATTTATACTTATAATTAAAAATAATTAAATTAATGATTATTTTGATGTAGATTTGGATTTATATTTTATTTATATGCATATTTGAAGTTATTATCAATTTGGTTGAATAAATTATGTAAAAATACACGAAACTAATCTCAATCCTGTAATTCTTCAAAACTAAATATTTGTATGGGGCGATTGTACAAAAATTTGCTTATGATCTATAATTTCACTAATACTATTTTTGGTGGCACAGAATCAGAAAAGTTCACCATGACATGGTTTAAGTCTAATAAAGTCATCAGAAGTAATGTAATTGTATAAAATTTGGTTAATAATATTATATTTAAATTGTCTCAAATAACATAATGACATTGATTATTTATTGACTCGGTGTCATTTTAAAATTATACGTATTTCGTATTATTATAATCGTATGGTATGCCAAACATACTGCACATATTAAGTATTTTATGTATGTATATCGACAAAGAAATTGCAAATGCGGAAGTTTGGCTCTCTCATGCGCCTAATGCAGTAAATAAATATAATAAATACAGGTATATAAACTTATATATGTAAATAAGTCCCCTTTACTTACTAATTTGTTGGTGAACGCAATTCGCTGCAACTAGATAATATGAAAACTTACATATATGTACATACATATGTATGCATAATTAGATATGCAGAGAATATATGTAAATGTTCAGGGTTGTCACTGAAATATATTGGAGCGTTCATGACTCAATTATATCAAGTCTATCAAAATGAATTAGCCTATAAAACCTTATTCCACATATAATACTGTGGAAAAAGGAGTGATCTATTTGTTAAGACTTAATTACATAAAACCTATAGTAGTATAGTGATATTAAATATATCGTACACAGCGAATTGTGAAAATACTTTGTTACTTAACCCAAAATTCTATGTATAAGAAGTGTTTTTAATAAACTATTACTACACTACTAAAACTTATAAATATATCTACACATTAACAGCCAGTATAACTTGAAACACCACTCATTAGTAACAGGAGTTGTGTTAAAAATATATATCTTTCAGTGCTGATGGTCATTATGAAGTGACACTTATGACAAAAGCAATAGTCTATAGTAATGGATTGGTGATTTGGCAACCACCTGCCGTCTATAAATCGTCTTGTTCAATCGATGTTGAATATTTTCCATATGACGTGCAGACGTGCATCTTAAAATTAGGAAGTTGGACCTATGATGGTTTTAAGGTGCTATTCAAATCTTATTAAATCAGAATCATTTGAAACAATTTTTTTTTTACTTCACTTATACGTCAATATGTAATCACAAATAAGTTACAAATCATATACTTACATATGTAATAGTTATTGGATTGGAATGAAATGAAATAAGTATAATTTTCAGTTTTTACATAAATTGGGCAATGCATTTAAATTAAAAGTACAAATTTAAAGTCTTACATATCCGACGTAGCATTGATGTTTAGTGTGCGCGCCAAGTGTGAGCATCGAATAATTGTGCGGGAATTATTTTAATAACTAGTTCTAATTGAATATTTATTGATACTTACTTACTATGCATGTTTCGATCTTATACGTAATTATTGCATGTCCCTATCAAACATTATTATTCAAATTTGAAATAAATGCGTTCAGCTGAAAAGTATTCTTTTTCGGAGACTTATTTCTAGAAGCTAGCTATGCGTATTGCTTGACTAAAACTTAATTGCCAAAGCAATTATATATTAGCATGTAAACATAACGTAAGTAAACGCTTTTAAGTGCATGGGTATTTGAATACATATTTTGCATGTTACCAATAAGCATTCAGTCAGAAGCATAAGTATTTTGATATGAGGGAATAAAAGGTTAAATGGTGATATTTTGAAAATCAGCCGATGTTAATCAGCTGACATTTAAATTTTAGACCGCAGTTCGAAATATTATTATGATTTTGTACAACTTACACAAATTGTGTTTAAATAACAATTTTTCAATGGCTTTGAGCTGAATATTCCACAATTATGTAGTTCTGCAGTAGATCCCTATTGCAGTTCCAACTTCATCAATTTCCGAAGCAAAAAGACGAATATATACCAACTTTTATAAAAAGCTTATAAAAACAAGAGAAAATGATAGATGAACTCAGTAACCTTCTTCCAGTATATTCAATATTTGGGCTTAAATCGGATTGTCCATCACAGCGAAGGGCCTTGCTGAAAAGGATGCGCGAGGACACAATTGCTGTCTTCTTTTTTTTAAGTAAAATCTAATTATACAAATAGCTGCCATAGGAACAGAAGTGATTAACTATTCAAATATTTTTCGCTTATCAATTTCAGTCAAAGTTATTGACTTCTTCACTGAAAATAAAATTTTTTTTGTTCAATTTTTATTTAACTTATTTAATAAGAGTATTTATGTCAAATACATTTGCGTTTGACGATGTAATGGGTAAAAGCAAGAGAGAATGTTGCAGTCGGAAGTAGCCAAATGCGTAATACCAGCTGAAAATATATAGAAACAACGGCTCTTGCGGGGTTTGGGAGTGTATTTGCCAGGTCTTCAAACGTCGCCTTGGAAGAAGATCATCAGTTTTCAAATGATATTAAACGTATATAAAAATATAAATAATAATATTTAAAATGTAATGCAATGAGAATTTGAATGCTTGTTTTAGGAATGCTTTAATGTCTGATATACAAACAACTATATAACCTACAGTGCATAAAAGGTATAAATTTGAAAACTCCACATCGTTGAATCATATTTAAATATATATGTACCTTATAAAGATGCACATGCATGTAAGCGAAAATTGTTTTGCATTACACTTAAACTTTTTTAATAATTAAACCAAAAAAAATAACTTGAAAAGATAGTTAGAAAAGAGAGAATGACTTTTTTCAGAAAACTGAATTTTTTATTTTACATTTCCAAAATTATAATACACTTTTCAATTACATGTTAATTAAAGCTTGACTCAGAAATGTTGAGTGTAATGCATTAAAAAACATGAGTTTCCTTGCAATGTTAAATAAATTGTTATTTGGCTTGCATTTAGTTAAGTCTCCGAATCTTTTTTAATAGCATGGAAATTTGTATTTCGCATTAAGATTTGCATGTATTATCCTATTCTCTAATACAATACGTTCATTACATATTCAAAAATATATTTTTGAATAGTAAAGCAACTTTATAATTGTTTCTATTAATTGAGTAAATATACATGTATATTATTAGGTAAATAAATATATACATATATATAAATTTAAAATACATGCTATAATTATGTGAAAATATAAACATATTAAACCGATCTTTGTCTTCCCTGATATTGTGGGGTTCAGTAAAAGATTGTTTCGAAATTCAAATTTATGATGAACTACTAGGACATTCGTCAAATAATACAAAAATAATTTCGTGGAACCCAATTACAGCGCCACCCACAGGACAAGCAGACGTACATTTGAGTTACATACATCAAAATAATATTATTTTTACATAAATTTAAAATATACAAAGAATAATATTGTAAGTATTTATATATATTGTATATAAATATATATATATATAGTGTCAACGGAAACGTAATAATTATATAGGTTTCCTGATATATGAGTAGATTTTACTACTGACAGAAAAATTTAATTTAAAATCGAAATTTTCATTTTCATTTCTATTTATATTTTTCAGACTTAGCTAAACAATTTATTTTTTGGGTTATCTATCCCCGCCAAATATTACATACCCTTGCAGATTATTATTCCAATGGCTAATTTGTTTGGCACCATGACTTGTTCGCAAGCATAAAAACAGGCATAACTAGTTAGTTTGGTCCGAAATTCTTGGTAAGCAAAATTGTAAGAAAGCGCTAGTTGAGTGATCTCGGCAAAGAACCATAGTCCTTTTCAAAACTGGTAGATATTCATATTCATTCATTCATATATGTGATTTATACCGATATATACATTCATTTACATAATTTCCAAAACAAATAAAACATACCTCCTGCAATCGGTGCTCTTAAAGTTTGGCTGTGCTTTTTATTTTCTGGGTGCCTAAGCAGGGGAAATCGGTTCATAAATAACTTCTTACTGTGATATTTGATCATTATAAAATATTTGAACATTCCTTGTGCAATGTGGATTTAAAAAAATTGAATATTTTCAACTTACGATAACATTAATGTTAAGTATGGTGCATTCTGCTCTTATAAAATCGATTTGATTAAATATGGGGAAGTTTTCTATCAAATAAAGAGCAATTGTAACGATAATTTATATTCAAAATTATATGTGTCTAGCTATAATAGTCTCTGGGGTAGGCGCGTTCATACAGACGAACGGACGCACAGACAGAGCGACGAACATGGCAATATCGCTTATGCTGGTCAAAAAGCCTACATCCGCAGTAATTTTTCAAATAGAATCACCAAATATATGTTGTGCATTAATGATACTGGTATAAAAGTGTTCCGCAGTCGCCTAAGCCCGACTGTAATGTTTTCACCAGATTAATTTTTATCTACTTTAAATTTGCATATAAGCGTCTGCAATTTTCGGATTGATGATAGGTTGGCAGATTTATTTTATTACTTAAGAACGTTGAACTTGTTTTTTTTTTTTGAATATGGTGACTCTAGTTTCAATTTATGAGAGCTATGAGGCTTAATAGATTTGCACAAAAAAGATATGTATATACCACACATACAAACATTTGTAATATCTTGTCCTTTTCTTATCGTAATAAACTGCCGATCGATAGCTTAAACAAAAGATTAAAGACAAAAAGTACTTATAATGAATTAAACAGATGCATTTCATTGTTGTGTGAAATTTTGCTGTCAGTAATCTACTGTGGGAGATAACGGTCATTGGAATTTGTTAGTGCGCGAATATTTTTTACCGTTCGATTGTGGCGATTATTTATTTATACGCCGATTTATTAAAATGGTTGGCAACTACATATAAAAAATCGGAACTGTATGATGTAATACGTAAATGTAGGTACAATATAAAGGACATCTCTTTCAACTATGGATTATCTGCGATACAGAAATAATAATTTTATTAATTATTAGCATCGATATGCTATTTTCTTGATAACTTAAATAAAAATACCGGCTCATCAACTTTTCAAAATAGTTTTGTAATTAAATATAAAACAATTAAATGCATCAGAATTTTGAAAACAGTGGAGGTGTTATTTATAGCGGGCTTTGTGTGTCCTGCTAACCTAGTGGTTACATTCTACTTACATATCTATATCTCTGGCAAATTACCAAAAATTTCGAGTATGTACATTTTTACAATAAAAAAAGAAGTTTCAATTCTTCACGAATATATTGGTAGTCGACTTTAGTATACTTATTGAATCTTCGTTACTGGCGTGGATTTTCATCCACAGTAATAAATCATAAATATCGACTTACTTACATATATAAGTGGTACCCTTTAAAGTGTTTGTCCTTTCCAATATTGGTATCGATAATCAAGTCGTACGTTTGTAAATATTGTTTAAGTGGATACAAAATTAAATGCATGCAGTCCATCAAAAATATCAATAAAATGCATGATATTTATAATTTTGGAATGGTTTTTATTTATGTATGCTCCGTTAATGTTTTGAAGCATGTGTATTGGTCTACTCTTATATTGGTTAAGGAATGTTATTTATGTCGGTATATATTTGAAGAATGCTTAGACTGTCTTTATGATTACGATTATTAATTAGAACAAGAGTTGAAATCAAATGACTTAAAGTCTGAAGTTGCATTGCATTCACGCCTCCATTTTTGGACATTGAAACATATTGATCACAAATTTCTATTATATTTTGTATATGCATATAACCGCACTAAATTTATTAGTGATACGTGCGCATTATTTTAGCATTCAGATCGTTGATCGAAGTTTCTAGAACTCTATTTTACAAATTTGGTAATCTCCAAAATTATGTCGGAGTTATTAGTATTATTGCCAATCTTGAGAGGAGGTTTATAGTAATCTACGTTGTAAGTTTAGCATATCAAATTGGGTAAGATAAGGACTCTAACGATTTTCCAACCGTTCGATATAAGTATTTCCAGAATTTGTACAAAATATTCGGGAAATGCTAACTTCAAAAATAATAATATCAATCAAAATATATACATATATATCTACAATTTTAGGGGAAAAGTAATTTAATTTGTAAATAAGACTACTGGTAATCCTCTCTGAAGATTGGTAAAATGTTTGGCGGTCACGCTTACTCCTGCCCACCAAATCTTGAACACATATCTCTTACAGTATTAATACTATAGTCTCCAAATAAAATTAGAGTACAGAGAACATTTTTCAATCCAGACCGTTCTTACTATTTCATCCTAGATATGTTGATTTTTCACTTGATTTATCAGATCGCAAGTAGTTGAATAGTCATTGCTCGTAGAGACACAGTAGAATAACTAGCGAAAGGAGAAAATAAAGTTGGCGATAGCACTTACATCAATTATAATAAAGGGAGTCTTCAAAAATTGTTGGCTTGCCCGATTTTGAGCTATTGAAGATTGAATTTAAAATTTTGCATTAATTTAAGTTTTCATAAATTGAAACATATTAAAATGAATTATTTTTTTAAATTTTTAGCTGTTCAATCCTATATATATATCGTCCTTACCATTGTTCAGTATATTAAGCACTGATAAAATATGGCTAGGATATCATATTAAATCTTCAAAAACTGTAAGTTTTTTTGAAATGTCAATAATTTGCTGTTGGATGGAGTTATTCTAGCAGAAATTGTTTAAGTCCGAAAATGTATATAGTAAAATCGGATTGGTTGAATTACCGACCGAAAAATATCATATTGTTCCCTCGTAGTCTCGATTTAATATAATGTAATACCATCGACCCCATTTAGCAAGGAAAAAATACATTTTTATTATTCAGCGCTAATAAAAGATGATTTTTTTATATTATTTTATTATTTATAAAATATTTTTTGTGATTTGGCACCATATTAAGGAGGGTCTTAAGGGCAAAATATAATAATTGACATTTAATATGGGTAGATTCCAAACAAACAGTTTTAAATAACCGTTCGTCGGAATCAAAACTTTTGCTGGCTTAAAAATAATAACGTATAAATAACTATGAAATTATTAATACATAAATTACCTAATGAACGAGTAAAAATTATACATTTTAATTATATTCTTATGTACACGTTAAGTGAAAGAGACGTGTTCGACAAAGTAAAGTGTGATCATCAATCGCTATTACCGTCATACTTGTGTGCCTGTTTCCATGCAAACTAGTGTTAAGGCTAAAATAGTTTTGTTTTATATTTCCAAAACGGAAAGTTGCGTTTTCTTAAAAACCGGGAGTTCTTTTTCTTAATTGTAGTCTAAAATTTAAATTTTAAGTTTGTATAATTTTTTTTTTTTTTATATGTGTACACAGATCTTTAATATAAGCAGGCTGGTTTTTGTTTATCATTAGTATTTTAAGATTTTACATATATAAACATTTCAGATAGCTTATAGAAATGCATATAATTTCATGTAAAAAACTTCCTCCTCTTACTCAGCTACAGCCACTGCTAAACTGTACATATATACAGAGTCTCACACTTCATTTCAACCAATGTCAAAGAAAAAATGTAATTGCCTGCCATAAGCTATTTATTCATTATTTTTCAAAAATTCCAAAGACCGATGGTAGGTACATATAGTAACCACCAAAATTAATAAATGACCTCAATACACTGGGGTTTCCCCACCTTCTAGGTAGAATTATAAATAAATGTTGCCTACTTCCAGGCGTAGTTTTCATTTGGAGCAGGTACATTGTGGACACCTGGGTGCCATTGATCAGGATGCAGCAGATCTGTTTGCTGATTATTTTCAATCCACATATTCCTCTACTAACTTCTCACAAAATGTGCCATATCCTTACCATGTTCAAAGGGCTAATTGCATTTTTGTTCCTGTGATCACTTTTGAGTCACTTCTTGACGACCTACACTCGATCAAGCCTGGATATTCGCCTGGTCCTGATGGAGTTCCGGGATGTGTACTTAGGTACTGTTCCGAGTCCATTTGCCAACCATTACTTAAATTATTTACCTTGTCTGTTGAAACTTGTTGTTTTCCTGATATTTGGAAGGAATCCTTTATTATTCCTCTCCATAAAAATGGCCCAAAGTCTGATGTAAAAAACTATAGGGGTATTTCCAAATTGTCCGCAATACCTAAGGCATTTGAGAAAATATGGACGACTCAACTGCAACACGTATGAAGTTCTACTATTTCACCATTCCAGCATGGTTTTGTGAAATGTAGGTCTACTACCACTAACATTCTTGAATTTACTTCCCTTGTTATCAAAGGATTTCAGAATAAAATGCAAACGTTTACACAGACTTCAGTAAGGCCTTTGACTCTGTTAACCATTCTCTCCTTCTTCGCAAACTAGACCTTATAGGATTTCCAACTAACCTTCTGACTTGGATTTCGGAGTATCTGAGTAACAGAACTCAAAAAATTGTTTTCAAATCTGTGCTCTCTAAACCTATCCTAGTCACCTCTGGTGTACCCCAGGGTAGTCACCTTGGTCCAGTGCTTTTTAACTTATTTATTAATGACCTTCCTTCTGTTATTTTGTACTCTAACATACTAATGTATGCTGATGATGTCAAGTTGTGCCTGGCGTATAATGATATGTCCTCTCATTGCTTATTGCAGGAGGACTTATTTTCCTTTTTGTCTTGGTGCAAAATGAATCTGCTTAACCTGAACTGCTCTAAGTGTAAGGTCATGTCATTTTATCGTATCACTCCCCATGTTGTTAGTTACACTCTCGATGGGGTGCCACTTGATAGACTGAATGAAGTAAAGGATTTAGGTTTACTTCTTGATCACAGGTTAAAGTTCGATAACCATATTAAATTGACTGTCAACAAAGCTTTTCAAGTTCTTGGTTTTATAAAGCGTTGGTCAAAGGAATTTGATGACCCTTATACGACCAAGATACTTTTCACTTCCCTAGTACGTCCAATTCTGGAATATGGATCTTGTGTGTGGTCTCCACAGTATCATATTCATCAAAGTAGATTGGAATCTGTACAGAAGAGCTTCTTAATTTTTGCTCTTCGCCGCTTTGACTGGGGTGTTCTTCCTCCATACCCCAATAGGCTGCTGCTTCTTAACCTTCCCTCCCTAACTAACCGTCGTGTTATGCTAGGAGTTATGTTTGTAGTTAAATTAATCAAAGGAGAAATCGATTCAGCTGCGTTGTTGAGCCAAATAAACTTTTCTGTTCCCTTTAGACCTTCTCGCAATTTCTTTCCACTTTCCCTTAATCGCTGTACTACTAATTATTCCTTGCATGAACCGTTTCGAGTACTCTGTAATGATTATAACAAATTATCCTATATAATCAATTCAGAGTCCTCCATTTCTATAATTAAAAACTCTATTTTAAATGCCCTATCTCGGGAATAACTTTTTTGCATGCACTGGTGGCGGACTAATTCTTACTAACTCTTTCAAATTATTTTTGGTCTAATTGGGTTTTTCTGGGTTTTCCCCAATTCATGCAACAAATGTTGGACCAATTTGCTTTTAAATACCCCCAGAAATAATAATTTTAATCTTTTTAATCTTCCTTATTTTAAATATATTTATAATTTTTATATTATTTAAATTAAATTAAATTAAATTTTTTAAGCTTTCTGTATTTTTGGTGTCGACTGACTTTTAGTCGACAATAAATAAATAAATAAATAAATAAATAAATAAAACCCGGATATTTTACCTAAAGTTGAGTATTTTCGGTATAAATATACCAATCCTTCGTAGTCAGTTTAGTTTTATCCTGCATCTCGGGTGCAATAAGCCAAAAAGGACTATGGACAAACAGACTACCATTGCACAATGGAAACTCATCCTGGAACACTTCCAAAAATGATATTCACATCGCCAAATAGCTGAAATGGTCAGTCTGAGCAACTAAACTGTGTATAACATCATTCGGCGCTTCGACGACGCAAATCGGATAGAGCAATTACTTTTGTTCCATGACATTGGTTGAAATGAAATGTGAGCCACTGTATATGGCAGACGAGAGAGCAAAATTTTTTATCACTCCCAAAAGTAGGAAAACATTTTTATGAAAATAGGTTTGAATATCTACTTTTCAGAAATATTTAAAATATAAAAAAAATCCTTAGTTAAACTTTAAACTGTGGCCAGAATATAAGAATAATATAATATTATTGTCGGACGTAGACTTGATCAAGAATATTTTTGCACGCTTGAAGGTTGTCGGAGAAACGGACATTGAAGAGCACCAACATACTTTTCTACTTTCGATAATAGTGCACACTATTTAAATGTAATATAGAACAAACACCAGAAGACGAAGTAAAATAAAGGATCTTCGAGCATGTCAATTTATTCGGATAACTTAATTTTTAAAGATAAAAGGGAAATCTATCCGGAAAAACGGATTAATAGCTATAAATGCGGCTGTGATAAAAAAAGTAAATAAATTATACATGTATATATTTGTTGATTTAACTCCCAATCACATCTGGAACACCACTATTCAGTTAGGAAAAACCTAAAAAAGTACACTATTTGTTTGCCACTTTTTATTTCGATAATTACATTTGGCTTTAAGCTAAGCTCTTTGATATTCGCTATGTTGTGTAAATGTGTAGCTGTGCAATTAATTTTGTTTTTTGGTGTCAAGGTTATACATGGACTAATGTGTACAAAGCCTTTTGAGCTCAATTAGATGTTAAAAACGCCTACAGTTGTGTATAATTACACAGTTATACCATATGGTTTTTTAAAATTTATGTAATATTCAATCCATCCTCGATTTTTTGTTACTTTCCAGTTATTATTAAGTGGTATGTTTTGCTACACTCTACAATACTTGATCATATATTTCATGATTCATGCACCGAATAGAAACGTTTCTAAATAAATAATAGTTGCACAAAACTAAGTCGTATATATAAGATGCTTTATAAAAGTTACATCGTGTAAGGGCAGCTTAAAAAGATATACAAATATTATAATAAGAGGAAGCTTATCCGACTTTATAAAGATAACATTTGCTTAAAAATTTGTCTCTAGCTGAGATTCTAGATACGCTCGTGCATTCCGGTAATTTATTCTTTCAAGACTGTCGTTTGTAATTGATTGAGTGCACTAAAGTCATTTCAAGAATTTGCATAAGTAAGTCGGAGTGTGTGAGAGACTTACGAAATTAAATAAATTAAAATCAGAACTCTCGACTGAAGCATATTGATTGATCCAATGCGATTTCTTTCTTTCTTGTAAAAAGGCAGTAACAATGATAAATAATTACCTAATACCCAACATTACTATTTTGCGAGCTTGAAAATTTTTAAAGAAAAATGTTTTTAAATAAAGGTTTATTTTGAAACATATGTACACAAGAACTTGAAAGTACATTAAGGGACAACGGAATTACACACTATATTTCTTAATTTTGAATTATGTCGCGTGCATGCAGTTATATTGCATGCTATAAATTCTCTTCTTAAGTTAATCAAATGAGTTAAATTAAAATGATATTTTCTTACGATCGTTTATTATAAAAAATTAGTATTTTAATTTACATAGAGCAAATACATATTATTTCTTACAACGTGTATTAATTGGCATGAAAAAGTATTAATGAATGCATTTTAATTGTCATTGCCGGCAGAAATAAAAAAAATAGCAAATTTTATGAGTAGTTTCATTTTAATTGAAAAATATATATATATTGAATGTAAAGATTAATTTGAGTTTATACTGGGAGCATGATACATATTGGTTCACGACGACATACAACATTTAGAAAAATTAATGTTATCAATTTTTTTCGAACCCATTCAATCTCTTATATTTTTTATTGGTCAGCTTATTATTTAATAGTACTATGCCTATATGTATGTACTTTATTATACATATACATTCATAAATACTAATAATTATATTATAATGTGTTATATGCACGTGTACCAATTTTTTTTTACATTTATTAGGTCGACTTGAGGCATATGGACGAGCAACAAGGAAGCAATATTGTTGACGTTGGCGTCGATTTATCTGAGTTTTACATGTCTGTCGAATGGGATATTCTTGAGGTACCGGCTGTTCGGTAAGTTATTTTCACAAAATTATTGTTATATACAGCATTATTGTTATCTAGCAGGTGGGGAAACCCTAGTTTATGGGAGTCATATATTAATTTTGGTGATTAATACATGTACCTACCATCGGTCTTTGGAATTTTTGAAAAATAATAAATAATTAGCTTATGGCAGGCAATTACTTTTTTTCTTTGACACTGCTTTCTTTGAACTGTGAGCCACTGTATATCCGGACCAAAACCACCTAATTAGCACCAGAAGACTGGACAATCAAGCCATGTATCTATAACTATCTTGTTATTACCTGTCTGCTTATCCGTGTATAATTCATTCGGCTTGAAACAATTTTCACGCAAGTCTTTTGCGAAGGAGTTTTTTCTTGTCGTGTTATTGTGTGTAAGCACACTTTATGACCGGTACGTGATCCATTTGATTATTTATTTTCCATTATTTTGAAATTTCGGGAATCTCGTTAACAAAGATTCCCTGTCTTAGACGCAATGACAAAGCATACGGTCAAAATAAGTTAAATAATATTTCCCCGGTGCGCTGGGGAAATAAGTCGTTGTTTTATAGAGTCGAACGTTGCTTTGTAAATGGAATACTCATTTTTCACTGTAATACTTTTATAATTAATAATAAACAGGACATAATCAATCATACAAACCTGCATATTATGTACATACATCATTTAATAATACCAGAAATATTTTTTTTATATTTGGCAGGAATGAAAAATTTTATACATGTTGTGATGAGCCTTACCTGGATATAACATTCAATATAACCATGCGAAGAAAAACACTTTTTTACACTGTTAACATAATTATTCCTTGCATGGGCATCTCATTTTTAACAGTTCTTACTTTCTACTTGCCTTCGGACAGTGGGGAAAAGGTATGTACATCCCAATTACATTAGCGCGTTGCAGTCCAAATCCATTTCTTTGATTTATAGTATTTGGAAATAACCATTAGTTATAGATATTTCTTATCTGAAAGCTTTATTTATTTTATTGATATCTGTCGATATTAGCGAAATGGGTGGAGTTATCGATCACATAAAATTTAATTAATTTGCGAGTGGAATAAATTATGAAGTCTATACCAGTTTTAGGGACCGACGAGCTCATAGACACAAAAAACAAACAAGGCTATTTATACCCTGAACGCATTAAAAATGGGTAAAAAGGGAATAATGGTTTTGTGTAAATGTATGTCACAGGCTGAAGGAAGCATCTCCGACTCCATAAAGTATATATATTCTTGATCAGGATCAACAGCCGAGTCGATATAGCCATTTCCGTCTGTCCGCCCGTCTTTATGATCTCAGAGACTATAAGAGCTAGAGACTTCAAATTTGGAATATAGGTTCTCGAACATCAGGCGCAGATAAAAATTGCTTTATTTTACACATATGTACATACATTTCGATTTCCGATAGCGATTAATGCTAAAATTTTAAAGACAGAATCTTCTAATCAATACATAATATGCATATGCATATTATTGATCAACTGCCCAAATTTCATCAAGATCGGATAAGTAATACTGAAGTTATAGTCGAGTCATTAGTTTATGTTGTGAGCTATGTGAATAAAAACAATTTTTTTTGTAGTCAGATATTCGGCCTAGGGCTACAAAATACTGCAAAAAGTACGTCGAATCCAGTTTCTGCCCTTTTCCAGAATGAATAAGCATGAAAGATACCATAACATCAAAAATATATGTTGATCGGGACCCATATACGTAAAGTAAAGCCATAGAGAGCCATAATGTTCAGTTCGGGTCTGTTTTTGCCCAGTTCAAGACTGTCCGACATTTTCGCGCTCTTGGCATACCAATCGGTATACCCGGATCGCCATGTATTCGAAGCTACACCGGATAATACCATTCTTTGGCTTAAGCGCCTAGACGGTCTACTCGTTCAACGTGAAGATGAACTGTAGTGGAAACATTTCCAGAAAACACCCTCGAGTAGGAGTGGCATGGCTTACCGACCCCCATGCTGCCATTGACGAGTCCGTTGCAGATGACGGCTCATTGATGCCTCTCGCCGTTGTTTTTTTGTTGATTACACTTGTTAGCACTTCGTTCTTTGTAATCATCTTTTGTTTCTACGAATTAGTGGGATGGGAAAGTCACACGCAACATAGACTTTTTGCCGCAGGAAAGCTGGTTAAAACTGGAGGTCGGCAGATATCCAGAGTTCGAATATTAGAGGCCTGGCACCTCCCTTCTCCTTCCCACTTGTGCCATAAACGGCTCTTTGTGCTTCTGGACGGGCTATTTCTACCACTTCCTCTGCTGAAAGCATGACAATGACAAAGGAAATTATGAATCGATTACTCCTTTTCTTGGTCCGGTAGCTTTTTTCACAAGCCGTTGTGAGTGATGAACATTCTGATCGCATGAGTACCAAATCAACCAGAATACAGTGATAGCTCGGATCACTGCAGAGCAGTTAATTCTACTGAGCTTCTCTAGTTGTTTCAACTGGCTCGCTACTATGTATAGAGAGGGTGAAAGGGTCCACGTACTTCATTCACACTTCGTTTACTTCCAGGTTATTTAGTTGACTCTAAATGACTTAATCTTCTGTTTCCTACTATAGTTGTGGTGCCATCTGATGCTCTTTTATCGATATGTTATCCATCAATTAAGAGGTTTGCTTATGGATGTTTAATCCAGGAATGCGTTAGAAATTCTATTCAATTTTAAATTTCATTGCCTCTAACTGAAGCGACAATGAAACTGTCGGCTTGCCGTTGCGCAGCAGCATAGCGACAGCAATAACACTAAATAAAAACCGAACTTGTCTGTGAAAAATTTATGCACATGATTTAAAGGATACAAATAGATGCTGCGCATTCATAAACTTGAAATAATATATACTTAATAACTTAATAATAATAATTTAAACGAAAACATTTTTGGCAGCTGAGAAATGCTCAGGAGAGAGAGAAAACAATTATTTAATATTAGTAAGATGAGCAAGACCGAACCGGCAGGGCATCCAGGACGATGAAGTACATACATCTTAAAAGTTTGTAATTTATTGTACCACAAAAAAGTAGATAAATCGACTGTAACGTTCCCATACCTTATCCAAATCTATTTTTCAGTCACTTAAGATACAAAACTTGACTTTAATTGCAGGTTACTCTATCAATATCAATTCTTATTAGTCTTCATGTGTTCTTTCTTCTGGTAGTCGAAATTATTCCGCCAACATCGTTAGTCGTACCTTTGCTAGGTAAATACCTGATATTTGCCATGATATTGGTTTCTATAAGGTAAGTTTTCCAGCTTAAAATATATAACCTCGCAATACTAAAATGTTTTTCTTCAATTAGCATTTGCGTAACAGTTGTCGTGTTGAACGTCCATTTTCGATCTCCACAAACACACCGAATGGCACCGTGGGTAAAGCGTCTTTTTATCAACTTTTTGCCAAAATTCCTCTTTATAAAACGACCAACATATAACTTTGAAACAAGGTAAGCTATTTTAAGAATATTAAAATCTGTTGATATTTTCATATACCTGTTCTAAAATATTAAACATGACATACATTCTATCCAATTCTAAAATACGTTTGAACTTTGTGCATATGTTATCCACAAACTACCCGCAGCCTATAATTTAAAAATCGATCAATTTACGGACTGCACTAAATATTTGTCACAAGATTAAAATCAACTTAGCGAACTCAAAAATCACGTGAATTTTCGCGCAAAATACAGCACAAGTGGAGCTTTTATTTTAAATATAGTGAAAACGATTTAATATGGAATTCACTAGTCAAAGAGTGTAAAATGAAGTGATAATAATTATTTTAGTTTGTGGTTGTGTTTTTATTGTCCACTTGCCCTAAGTGGTGTTGATCTGTATTTTTATGTGCAAACTAACAAGTCTATTTAAGTTCTATGGAATAGTAGTTTTATACAGAAAACTATTGACAATCTACAATTTGTAAGTTATTAAAAAAACTGCTCCTTATGAAAAAAATTCAACGCTGCTTAAATTTTGATGCAAGAGCAATTGACAAGCATTCTCAGTAATAATGTCATTAAAGCTTTTCAGAATAAAAACTAATATTTCTGATTAAGAAAAAATGAAGATATTGCTAGATAGGCCAATCAATTGATTGCTTTTATTAAGACCAATTTAGCAAAATACAATCGAATGCTGGTCAGATTCAAGAGAAAACAAGTCCAATATACGAATAGTATTTGATCACAACGAGCCACGCAATAAGCCAAAACGCATTTTAATTAAATCGATGCGTCTATTAAAAATGAAATTAGAATCTAGAATGAAGACTATTTATACCCATTAACAAAGGTAAAAATAATGGTGTTGTGCAAATGTATGTAACAGAAGCAAGCATCTCCGACCCCATAAAGTATAATTATTCTTGATCAGGATCAACAGCTGAGTGTATATAGCCATGTCCGTCTGTCCGTCCGTCTGTATGAGCACGCGGATCTCAGAGACTATAAGAATATAAGTTATCGAATACCAGGCGCAGATCAAGTTTGCTTTATTTGATTGATAACTACCACAGTTTCACGAATACCACAGTTTCACGATATCGATATAAGAAGGGGATGGCATGATAATCGATGCAAGCGTCAATAGGTATGCATTCTGCAGAGCCCCGTTACCTACGATTGCGTGTAATGTGTATGTATGTGCACGTGCTTGTAGCCAGTCAGTTCGGGTCAGTTAGAGCTTGTGAATAAAAATATGCCCTGGCTTAGTTTTTTTTTATACTCTGCAGTCCTTGTGTAAAATACGAATATTTTCGTCTGATCGGCGGATTTTGGAATCGGATAATTTATCGGATAATATTTACTATCGTCAGGCAGAATGCCTTTGTCTGTACATTTGTGTCCTAAATAAGTTACTTCGTGGCTAACAAATAAACATTTATCGGTATGTGATTTTAATTAATTTATATTTTCTGCACATATCAAAAACGCTTGTAAGATATGTTATCAAATGTTTTTCAGAACAATCTATAACTGCAAGGTCATCCATGTATAAAAATATAAAAACCATAGTTGTAATTCCCTGGAATGAGTTAGGGGCTATTTTAAGACCGTATGGTAATCTTTTGAATCTGTAAGTGTCGTTATCAGCTGTAAAAAAGTAATATCTCTGGAATTGTTATCTAATTCAATCTGATGAAAACCGGAGGTTAAATCTAAACAAGAAAATTATTTTGCTCTGTCAAGTTGGTCTAATATATTATCAATTCGAGGTAAATTAAATTTCTTTTTTGTGAGTTGCCAGTGGAGGATTTTTTTTTTTAGTAGAGGGTTGTTATATATCATCTTTTATTAATTTTTCTTTTTGTTTACATATTTCTTCTTTTTGACTATGTGGAGTTCTATTATTTCCAATATATGTACGGTGGCTCGAAGCTTATTCTGATCAGGGTCAAAGAAAAAAAGGAATTGCCTGCCATAAGCTAACCATTCATTATTTTTCAGAAATTCCAAAGACCGATGGTAGGCATATATATTAACCACCAAAATTAATATATGACCCCAATACACTGGGGTTTCCCCACCCGCTAGGTAGGATTATAAAAATGTAGCATACTTCCAGGCGTATTTTTCATTTGGAGCAGGTACATTGTGGAGACCTGGGTGCCATAAAACCCGGATTTTTAACATAAAGTTGAGTATTTTTGGTATAAATAGACCAATCCTTCGTAGTCAGTTTAGTTTTATCCTGCATCTCGGGTGCAATAAGCCAAAAAGGACTATGGACAAACAGACTACCATTGCACAATGGAAACTCATCCTGGAACACTTCCAAAAATGATATTCACATCGCCAAATTGCTGAAATGGTCAATCTGAGCAACTCAACTGTGAATAACATCATTCGGCGCTTCGTCGGATTGAGGGCAAGGGCAGAATGGCACCAAACAAGATTTTCACCGAAGAGGAGGAGCGAAGGATCACCAGGAAAATAAGGGGAAATCCCAAGCTATCGGCTCTAAAACTGACTCAACAGGTGCAGTATGAAATGGGGAAAGAGTGCTGTGTGGAAACTGTGTGCAGGTTTCTGCGCCAACATGACTTTAATGCCCGAGTACCACGAAAAAAGTCCTTTTTAAACGCCAAAAATAAAGGGACTTGGATGACGTTCGTCAAAAACCACTTGGACAAGGATTTGGAGTTCTGGAACACAGTCATATTTGCAGATGAGTCCAAATTCACCATTTTTGACTCGGACGGACGGAATTGTGTGTGGCGACAGTCCAATACTGACCTGAATCCCAAACACGTAAAGGCAACAGTAAAGCATGGTGGAGGAAGTGACATGGCATGGGTATGTATCTCGTCAGCCGGATTCCGGAATTTTGTGATTTTTGAAACAACAATGGACAAGAATGTGTACTTCAACATACTAAAGGAAAATTTACTCCAAAGTGCCGAGAAGCTAGGAATCCGACGTACTTTCCGGTTCAACCACGACAATGATCCCAAGCATAAGGCCAAGATAGAACAGTCCTGGATCATCAGGAACTGCCCCCACATGATAATTCCACCGGCCCAGTCTCAAGACTTAAATGTTATTGAGAATTTGTGGGCTCTGCTGGAAAATAACATCCGGAAGCACAGAATATCCAGCAAAGAAGACCTCAGAAATGCTCTGCGGGATGAGTGGAGCAGAATCAGCCCAGAAGCTACCAGGAAGGTGGTATCTTCCATGAATAATAGGTTAAGGGAAGTGGTTAAGGCTAAAAGATATCATACTAAGTGTTAACATCCTTATATAAGTTTTTATGATGCAAATATATTATTTTATTTATACTGATGCAAATAAAATTTCCCCTCAAAATAGGGTACTTTTTTACATAACTCTACCTAGCGGGTGGGGAAACCACAGTGTATTGGGGTCATATATTAATTTTGGTGGTTAATATATATACCTACCATCGGTCTTTGGAATTTCTGAAAAATAATGAATGGTTAGCTTATGGCAGGCAATTCCTTTTTTTCTTTGACCCTGATCAGAATAAGATTCGAGCCACTGTATACTGGCTCACCATCTTTTAATTTGAGTTTCCGTTTGTTAAAATTATTTGTTGTTATAGGTTCTGTTTCTAAAGCAAATAGGTCTAGATAGTCAAAGTTTATTCATTTTATCAGCTATAGTTGTAGGAAAATTGTTGCTTAATTTTTAAAGTTTTTCTTTATTATTTAATGGATATGGGATGCTGTGCGTAATTTCGTAGTCGTTAAGGTTTTCTGTTTTTATTTGGGGATTGGTAATTACTATATTTTTATTGGTTGTATTGATGACACGGACGAATGACAGATTCTTACTGATTATTGTATTTGCAGTAAAAATTACTTCTTATATTTCTTGGTTTGGTATAAAAATTTCGTTCTAACCAGATTTTATTTTTATTGATCGCACTACTTCAGAACGTGATAAGTGTTGTGTTTGAATTTATTGTGTTGCTCATTGGTATTGCGATATCTTTATTAAAGTCATCTGGTCTTATTACTAGCCAATCTTAGTTTACTTGATAGTCTAAAATGCAATTAAATTTTTTGATAAAATCAAGTTCAATTATACCTGTACTACGTGGAAATCGTGTTTAATAATTATTTCTTCGAATATCAGGTCTGCTTTTGTGATTCCTATTGTTTAACATTTAGTGTCCCAATGTTTTGTTCACTAAAGTGTCTATTGTTGAAAGACAGCGATTGGTTTATAATGGTTTATGCTTCAAGTGTGACGATACTCTTGTTACTTAACATCGACATCATCCTGATCAACGAGATAAAGACCAATAGGTGAAGACCGATTCGCAAACTCTGACAACCTTATCCATATTATTTTGGAGCTGGTGTGTAACGCTGATTGTAAGTGTGCAACTCTTTGCATCGCAAAGGAGGATGCCTGAGAGACAGGAACTGAACCCATATTCCTACCGCGCAATATGTATTTATCTTCCGTGTCGAAGATAGTAACAGTATTCCATCATTACTGGAGAAAATCTATTTAATTCGTGTGGTTATCAGTGCGTTAGCAGTGCGCATCACAGGATGAGAATATTATTAAACTTCGCATCGTGGTTGACTACAATGGACGATAAAATATGCTTCTACGCCTGCAGTTAAGACACTATCAAAAGACTCAAGAGTCGCCCCAATACAAAAACTACTATTCATCTTTTCGATTGAATTTGGTTACATATATTGTTAAGCGAACAAAACAGACTTAAATAAAAGCTACTAATTGTAAATAAAATTGATTAGGGGGAATCCATAGGGATGAGCGGTCGATGCGCCCGGTCATATAACAACTTATATGAACCACAATCCAACAAACGAACTTGGCCCCCGATCAACCATAGCTCTTGGATGAGCGACAGGTTGATCCCAGTGTCTGTGGTTCCCTGCACAATTTGATCAACGCTTCTCGACCATGTAATGGTGGCTCACGAGTCTCACATTATGTTGCCTCAAGCACCTTTTGGCAGGTTGCTTGTCCACCGTTGGCAACGATAGCTGCCTTAACATAACCAAAGGCAGACTAGGGGTCCAACTGCTATCGTTGGATCTGAGTGTCAACATCTGTCAGCCCGGATCTTCATTCGATTACAGTTAGTCAGCACTGTTGTCAGTAATTTGCCAGCCCATAGTTCTATACATTCTAAATATATATAAAACTGTTAAGTGATAATCTCTGGTGTTGTTTTGTTTTTTTCAGCAAATTGCTTTTGAAGGACGCTCATGCCTGTTTCTATCCATACTACTCTTCGACTAATATTGATCGCTTAGTTTCCGCGGGGTATAGTAACACAGCTTCAAAGGAAGAATTGACAACACAAAGGTAAATTAAAATAATACTCCCCTAAATTTTTCCTTATTTATTTAAATTTAGTTGTATAATTAAGTGTATTTTCTTGCACCTTGTAATTCTTTATTGTCATCGCTTTAATTCGCGTGTTTTGTGCATTTGATTAGGTTTGTAACTCTGTGGTATATCGGTTGTGTAAATTGCATTATTGTTAAAACAACTGCACGTTATCAAAGTGCTTAAGTACAACAACAAATGGCACCTCAATCACACTGTTTGCCTTATTAAGTGGCGGCGGCGAAGGTGGGCGTGGCACATCCGAATCTTTGAAGGACATCGCAAACATTTGGGGACTGTAGCCTTAAAATGGTTGGAGATATGATCGATTTGATTGATTTCCTAGCCACCTAGTGGACGTATCACTCTAATTTTTACACTTTGTCTGAGGCGGGCGCAGACTAGTATGTGCTCCAAAGTTCAAGTCTCCATCTCTGAGGGTGTCGAAAAAAGTTACGTTCATGAATACGGACAGACAGACGGACATTGCACAAAACTAATATATATATATCATACCTTCGGTATCAAAGAATACAAATATTTGCAACTTTACGTCAATACTGTAATGTAAGTTAAAAAGTAGCACAAAGATACTTTGTACTCTTTAGAAAAGTTTTGTAGATATCGAGAAATCATTTCTTATTCCTATTTAAAAAAAAACTACAAATATCTTATTTGAATTCTGCAAATGCTAGTTTGATTAGGGTTTAGAGGCAGACAATATTGTCTGCTTAGTGGTTTTACACAATCGAAATATGCACAAATATGTAAAAAAATATAATAATATTCCTTGATGATGAATTAAAAATGTTATATTTTTCTGTGTAATGTAGCTTAACAAGTACGGGACCTTTTGGAGGAAGTTGTCAAGTACATGGACCGCTGCCACAACTTACTCATTCTAGCTCAGATGATTTGACAGCTGTCCCTGATTTAGATATGGGAAATTCTGGAATCAAAAGTCCAATATTGTGCAACCCAGCTTTTTCTCACTCAAAATGCCCACCACGAGTGCATCGTAGCTGTTTTTGTGTACGATTTATAGCAGAGCATACGAAAATGCAGGAGGATTCTACAAAAGTAAGCAATAAAATTTCAATACTACGTAATTATATTTCCAATCGTAATTTATATATATATATTTTTTTTTAAGGTGAAAGAAGATTGGAAATATGTCGCAATGGTGTTGGATAGACTCTTTCTATGGATATTTACATTAGCTGTTTTGGCAGGTACTGCTGGCATAATATTGCAAGCACCAACTTTGTATGATGATCGGATTCCTATAATCGAACAGAAAGATTTGGAGTTTTCAGGAACTTCAGCAGGACGCTGCAGACCTGCGCAATAGCGTTTTTATTCCAAGAGAGAATTTATTATATTCAACTGACCAGTATTCATTTATTTTAATTTCCTTCATTGAATATATTTTCTAAGAGTTTGGCCAATTTGAAAGAAGACAAATTTTTTTAATATTTGAAGAACACAACATTTTTGGTCTGTCATCCAATTTAAGTATACAAAAAAGAACGACTGTGCTCCTCTAATGCGCGAGTAAAAAAAAAACATAGATAAAGTATCTTGATAATGGAGAAATGGAATCGAAATGGAATGAAAGTGTGTATTTATTGGAGCCCATTGGGTAATAAGCAATTTAGGGAGTGACCCCTTCTCAAAAGCTGGGGGAAATATAGACATTCCCACCTTGTGGCGAAAAAAATTATGTTATAGTATTTACTGAATTGTTTTTTCAACAGATTTTTAAACATGTTAATCTGAGTATTTAATTTTTAAAATTGTATCTAAAATGGATATTCGTCAGCGGTAACATCGCATGTTAGAAGGGACTGTTTAAATTGTAACGAATTATTGATCTGATTATTTTCCGTACATTTTAAACGTAAACATTTGAATAGCAACATTGACATCGGATCGACTTTCCACAAGCTTAAAAATATAAAGGCCTGACGTCAACAGGACAAAACATGTGGTTTTCTTTTATACTTCTCAGAAATATTTTAGAGTTCTACTAAAAATTGGAAATGCAATCGACACAACAAAATCAAATCAAATTCTTAAGATTGTGGGAGATATTTGGGTTTTTCAACTATCACGACTTCTTAGCCCCCCAAGTGGACAGAACACCACAATTATGAATACATGCGGTAACAGAATAACTAGGGGGAATGCGGGCGCAATGCATTAACAGCGTGTCGTCTGTAGCCGGGAGACTTCAAACACCTAACGTAGTTATTTTTTACAGAATTAAAAAGAAGACTACGAGATTCCAACACAACCTTTTTATATCCTCGAACATGACACACTTTTGATCAGTTGCATTTAAAAATTCACTAGGCAAAAAACTCGATATAAAGTTCCAAAAACATACTAATTGGGAACAAAATTTTCCGCAGTCAAGTTTAATAGCATGTCAATAATGACAACAAAAAAAACAGGCATATTAAAGAATATGTACATATAAACATACTCTGGAATTTAGAAACATTTTTTTTCTTCATTTTAATTTTAAATTTTTGTGTTTTTGGAAAAACACAAAATTTCGTTTTACAAAGTTTTCTCTCTGAAAAATAAATTGAGTTGCCCTCGACGACAAAAGAGAAGGTTAATTTGTAAAGCAATCTCACTGCATTAATAAAAAGTGAAAGTGTCACAACAACTGTAAGAGTCTTTCTACATATTACATAGGATAATATCTAATTTTCTTGTGACTTACCTTAAACTCATTTTTATAATATCCATATATTATCAAACAATGTGTACAAAACAGAGGTTTTTTCCCCATCAAATTTAGTGTCGAATTCAAGGATCCCTAAAAAAATCAACAATTTTGGAAACAAATATGGTTTTACACTTATTATAGGAAACGAAAAAGTCATTATTTTGAAATCTAATAATAAGGTAATAGTGTTTTTTTTTTTTTGTGAACCAATTTTAATTGCGTGCTTTTTTTTATTGTTATTATTATTTTTCTATAAAGCAGTTTGTCCTGACTGTCTGATCGGTGCCTCACTCGATCTATAATTTAGGATGCCGGTTATTTTTAATCGTCTGCAAGTGAGGAAAATTTTTTAGATGCAATGTAAGGACAATTTTCGCATATATAAGGCATTCGGTCCATATTTTTAATGCGATGTTATTCAATGAAGTTTTTGTTTGATCTGAAAGGGCACATAAGGTCTGGCACGCAGGTGTATTTTGTGCTACATCTGCCCGATTTTATGGATATTGAGTTGTACTTTTTAAAAACAAATTTGTATACAAATAAGGCTGCACAGAAGCTTGAAAAGGACATCGAAGAATAATTGATAAAGTTTGTTACAGAGTAAGTGGAAGCTTACACATATACCGAAAATCCCTTGGATGATATATAATACAAGAAAAAATATGACACTTTAAGTAAGACGACGGTGTTGGTCAATTGCAAAATTATTATTGTGTTACTTGAAGTTTAGTTATAAGCCTAAACATTGTGCGTACATATTCATATTAGACACCTGATTCAAAAGATGGACAGTTAGCAAATACTTATGTAATCCCATTGGAACCCGTTTTCGTAGTGACCAGTGAAAGTGGCAGTTATCTTTGCCTATTATCTCAATGTTAATTTTTTTATGTTTAGATGTCAGTTTTAATTTTTAATTGAGAAACCTAAGTTTTGGATGGCTTACCTTAACAATGAGAGAAAATGAAGCTAGACATTGAAAAAATCATCCTTTACACGGTGACTTAAGATTTGTTGTTAGAAACCTAGATAATTTCTGTTGGCGTATATGAAATAATGGTATAACTATCCGTTCGTGATCAGAGCAATGTATTTATTATTTTATAACTATGCTGCAAAATGTCAATGCACTAATTAATACTACTAAAAATTACATTTGAAAGGAAATCATGCGTACACATACTTTATGTACATAAATGTATGTAAGTGTTGTATACTTTACATTAGCATACAAAATGTGAAATAGAAAGTTAACATTATAATTAATAAGACACATTGTTAGTTTTAAGTACATACGTATTTGTTACTTAATAAAGTTAATCTAAAAAAGTATGCATGTCAACTTAAGGTGGCGCTTAACTAAACTTATTTTCTTAACGTGTACAAGCTGTTTAGTTAACAACAAATGACAGCTTTTGAACCATGGGGTGAACGGCAAATAGGGCGTTGCCCGGGACTGAGCTTCTTTTGGGGATAAATTAAGTTCTAGGATAGGCTCGATTGATTAAAAATTGTACTATGCGCCATATGAATGATACATATGTATGCATATACATATGTATACATAACATGTATACATATCCATATACATATACATATACATATACATATACATATACTTATACATATACATATACATATTCATATACATATACATATACATATACATATATATATATGTACATATACATATATATATACATATAAATATACATATACATATACATATACTTGTAAATTGCAATATCAACTAGAGCAGAACCAGTGACTCTCAGTGATGAAAAACGAAGAAAAGCTTTCTTAGGCATACCGAAAATGAAATACTCTTGCAGACCAGAGTTCAGCATTATATTAATTTTTATTGGCCATACGAATCCGATGTTCAGTATATCAATCAATATATTATATTGAAATGAGAGTTTTGCGATTTACTGATCCGATGCGTCTGATTGTGACTGAGATTATTCATGCTGGTTAAGAACATAAATACTTTATGGAGTCGAAGATGTCACCTTCAATGCGTTACATGCTTCATAATAAAATTAGAATGGCCCTCGCAATGATATAAGACAAAAGACTAACATGATTGCAAAGCGCACTTTTACCAAACCTCAGTACACAGACAGAACTCTTTGTAAAAACTCTACATTTAAATGAATTGCATTAGTAACAGTGCCTTAGGGCTTCGAGTTAAGTTTGTAGTACAATGTTTGCTGCTCGTTCTGAATCTGCATTGTGTAATTGCCAATGACGATATCAGTTTTAATGTGAAGGATATTTTAACTACTCAAATGATGCCATTACATATTTTTGTTGACCGCTTTAAGGAGAGATTCGGACAAAAATATACAAAAGACTTTCTCTCTGGCTTACATACGATGAACTACCACAGGTAGATGATAAACTGATTTTTTCAATTTTCAGCCTTATGGATTTGAGTTAAATTAAATTCGACTCTGGTTTCAGAAAAATGATGCAGCAATACATGGCGTCTAATTACCTGTCCAATCAGATGTTGAACTGGAATTTTGGAAGTAATGAACTTCAAATAAAACATCGCATTGGCAAATTGCAAAATATATCAAATGCTTATGGCGATGATGATAAAATGGTTCGCTCTCCAATAGAAACAGTAAAAACATTACTATACGACGATGGGTCTGCTAAGTATAATGCTTGGCTAAGGAGGTAAGTCCTAAGTGATCTTAGCAACTGTAACAAACAAGTCAGGTCGCGTCAGTAGAGAAAGCTCTTCTAGAATATATACTATAACACTAGTATACTACTATACCCTAAACACGTCTCTACCCATCAAAATTATTACAGGGTCAAAGATGTTTCCTTCTGTATATCACTTTTCCACAATTGATATTATACAATTGTATCCTATTATACCTTGTATCCTTTTTTTTAATGGGTTTGGGATTTTTTTCAGACAATTTAGCATTTGGAGACACACAATTATGTTCGCATATTTATATATTATTTATATTATATCATTTTTATATTTATATTTTCGGTAAAGTATCGGACCCAAAACAAAAATTGGACAAAAAAAATGTATTAGTCATTCTAATTTGTTTTTTTAATTTTAAATGTGTAATATTGTTGTGAAAATGATAATGGAAATACCCATACATATGCACATCGAGGTTGCTTTATCTTATCGATAAGTTTCGATTTATGACCAACTTGTTTCGCATATGTTGAAGTATTTAAAAGCTACAGTCACCATCATGTGTATTTTCTCGCAAAGTAAAATATAGAGTACAACCTCAGCTAGCTCAGTGATCTCAGGGAGGGGTAACCTCAACCATAATCACATCCGTTTGATCTGGGTAGCAGCATGCCGCTCGCCGTTGTGTGCATTTGTTGCGAAAGATATAAACAAGTGAGAACGTGTGTCCCGACCATTGAATTATCATTAATGAGCTTCTCATATTGGTAACTACAATAACAAAAATTGCGAAAGACATAGGTGTCTGCAATCTTTTAGGGCAGGCTGAGCGTCGCCAAGAAATTAGCAATTAACTATTTTTGTTAAAAGGAATCTACTAATATATACGTTAAAAGTTAGATTACTGTCCAAATATCATTCGTTCGTATTTTCTCCTAGTCAGAATCAGCTCGTGGTAATCACGGCCACCTTTAAAATAAGCCTTATAAATCTGTTCTATTGGTAAGCAGATTTAAAAATTTCCCTTTTTTTAACAGGAGCCGATAATCGACTAACGGTACATACTCAAATGCAACATCTCTTGATAATTTAGAAATGATGCCTGCTTGAATCAAAATCGTCTTGCGAAATGCCCGACATCGGCCACACCCACTCGAAATACTAATTACACCTAGTATGGTCCGACCATGCTTGGCCGGAGTAGCTCGTTCTGCACTACAGAAATCGAGTCTCAATTGTCTCGTGACATTAGCTGCAGGGAGATCCCCCGGCAGTTTGATATTCTTATTATTTTACTCGAGTTGCGGAGAAATAATAGGTGAGTTAGTTTTAAGCCAGGCCTCCCAGCCAAGTTGACTCCACACGGTTCGAGTAGTACCTTTTTTCCAGCCCGAAGTGAGAAAAGGAGGGACAGGAGGTGGGTAATTACGGAGGTTGGGTATATATAAGGATAGTCTTTTAATGGCGGTAACCGTTCTCGCTGTTTGTCCGAGACTGTTTATTAAAAAGGAGTCTCTTGTGATTCCCAGCTGACCTGCCTGACGAAGGCCATTTGCTATCCGCAACCCGTCAGCCGCCTAGTGGCCTCAGCTCAGCTGCTACGAACCATCCCACAATTTCTTCAGACCAGGTGTCAATACCATACAAGAGCAAAATATATCCATAAAATATATTTGTCAGCGGTGAACAAAAATAAAAATATTTAAGGCATGCAAATCTCAGTTTTTAAAAGGATTACTAATGTGTGTTGTATTCAGTATTGAAATTAAAGTTTTGCTTCAAGCTTTCCTATGTTTCAGAACAGTTGTGTGGATGGTCACCAAAGGTTTACGAAACTCTTTTCAATGGGAGGGGTGAATTCTTTTTTTTTTTTTTTTGTTTAGCGGTTACTTTAGTTATCTATAATTAAGTATTCGCTCCATTTATAATTTTAATGAAAGTACGATTTTAATTCTGAGTTTCAGAAACTTTATTCAGTTTGTAGTATATAGCTGCACTGTTCTCTTATTGATTATGAATACTTTGTCGGACGCGGGCATGGAGGATTCCAGCTTTCACGTTTCTATTCGAAAGAGGTTCGTGCATTTTGACGGACAGATCTATATATCTTCGATATTACGTTTAGAAAAATGTAATGTTCGTTACCAAGATTGTTGCACACTTTCAAGGGAAATTATAATTTTTAGTGAAAACGAAACGACGACTAGGACCCCATAAGGTATATATGTATTTTATCATCAGCACTAGTCAAGTCGCTCAGTTTTAAAAATAATACTTCTGTTTTTTTGCGGCTTACATATGTACGCCGGAGCTTAAAGGATCATACCACTATATTATCTGCTGTTTTCGTACAAAAAAACTTTTTTTGTTTTCCATCCGGCGTTGTTTAGAAACTGATAACGATCCCGAAATAAATCCAAAATCCCAAAATTTGCGTATGTAATAATTTAATTAATTAAAGTCGATATCATTGAATAATATTATGTATTTGCCTTTGAAAGTAATACCTTAATCGTATAAACATTGACACACACGATTGGTTAATGTATGAGAATTGATTTAGCTGGCAGTGGTTCTACTATTATTCTACTATTATTACAATTTAATAGAACAACAACACTAGACGATATTCAACATCAGCTGACTAATGCTGTGAAGCATTTAAAAAATAACCAGATTCCAATTCGAAGACAAATGCCGAACCCAGCTGCGAATTCAACTATGATGGACTACCATGGAGGAGATGAAATCGATTACGGCGATATAACTGGATATGCATATGATGGTTCACATAATGACAGCAATTACCTTAATGTAAGTAATAATAAAGGAATCAAATTATCAGATCAATACAAATGCAAAAGTCTTAGAAATCACATATATCATTCTCACATATAAAACAAGGGAGAATCTTGCAGTCGGGCGTAACCGACTGCGGAATACCTTGAAACCATAAGTATTTCCAGCTGATTCGTTTAGATTCCTTTAGATTCGAACTGTATACTCTGACGAGTAGGCCTTCATTTTTTTGAAAATTCTTAAACCTAAATACATACTAATGATGTAGTTCTAAGACTGTAACATAACATCTGTAAACTAACATGCAACTATGTACTCAACATTAATATCGATGACGATCGATTTCAATTGTGTGATCACTAACAAAAAGAAGAACAAGATTTAAAAGAGAGCACGCGTGTTTTAAAAAGAAAGATAATTTAGTTTTGGCTGCCACATTATGTTACCTATCCAACGCAGCCGCTCGTAAGGCGACCGCAATATATCTCCTCCGTCATCTCTAAGAATAGCGTAACCCTAGGCAAGAGACCCTCAAGTGCTTACGCTTGATAATGCCTCATGATTCCGCTATCTGCTTCTTAGAGTTGTTGAGTATTCAGACGAAACTACATGATTGGTTCCAGTTGTAAGTTGTGGGCAATTTATTAGGATGTTGGAGTGAGCAAAGTTGAATTTAGGCGGGAAAGCCACCCTTAGCATTGGCAGGCAAGAGCAAACTGGCCAAACCTGTACTTCCCGTGTGTGTATACGTTGGTTGACTGGTAAGCTTAACCCTCCTGGTAGTTATTGTCGAAGTTGTTATCACGTCGAACAATACGTTGAGTTTTACGTACGCTGAAGCATTGTTATTAGACTAATTGTGTTTACTATATTAATATATTATAGTTAATATTTAAAACTAAAATGTCCTTTTCTTACTGTAATTTTCCTGACTTTTTATTAAACTAACCGTAACTAACTAACTGTATTAAAAAAACAAAAAATCTAAACATGATTTTTGTAGGTTTTTCCGCATAAAGTTACACAGATGCCAAGATTTTCCCTAAGGAATCCAAATTTTGGTGTTAAAATGAGGCAAATTAGTAAAAATGGTAAGGTTCTTTAAAATAAATGTATATATCATATATTTACTTAAAATACGCCACTTTTTAGGTTATGAAAATTCCCATGATGACTATGGGATCCATGAAACCCAACCAGAGCACCCAAGTGTTGAGGCACACCCAACAAAGCAAATTAAGGAAATTAACATTAAAGATATAATAGATATTGCCTTGACTACACTAGCATTTCTATCCTTTGGAATGTTTATTTTACAAGTTCTTATGTGCATAACTATGGTTAGTATTTTTTTTTTTTTTTTAATTACCCTGTACCCATTAGAATGAGTAAACAGCTAAAACGTTGTTGGGTATATATTAAACAAATTGTTTGTTTGTCCTTACAAAATAAATAATTAAAAATTAAATACATTTTATTTTATATTTTCCCGAAATCGATAAAATTCCATTTCGAATCAGAATTTGATTTATCCAAGTTAAAGGCTAAGAGAGCTAAAGACTCAATATATTAAACGTTCTCATGTTCTCATTAAGCATTCAAGAATACTAAACATTTCACATCCCCGGATATACACAATATTTAAAATACCCAATTGTTTTAATTATACAACATTGTGCACTCATTCATATTAATGCCATCTTCATGTTCTACAAATCGTATGATGACCTAGAAACGCAAACAGAATAAATTCAAAAATAAATCTCCTGTGGTATATACCACGGGTATGAAGTTAACAGCTTGTACAGCGCAACCGAACGCTAGCTAATACAGAATAATTATAAATTCCCTTGGTACAACTGAGCTCGGTATAGGGCAACACCTACTATTGAACCCATTCTCTCTTTTATAGAGAATGGGACTAAAAAGAAACAAGCTACAATCTTTAGAGAGATCGACAGTTTAGGTTAGGTTGGGTTTTAACGGTTGCCGACCAAGCACACTTGGGCCAGTTTTGGGCCGTTTTGATACCGTAGATCTCAAAGAAAGAGTGATAAGACAGAGAGCGGGATTCGAACTCGCGACATGATATTTTTCATATAAACAATATGAATGAATTTTTACTTACGACTGAATTTTTATTTGCTTAACACCTACCTTTTTTGTTTCAAGAGTAAAGATGAAGGAAACAGTTTAATGATGCTACCCATGGAAGCAACGGAACCAGTTGAAACAAATGATGGCACTGAAGAAATACGGCGTAGAAAACGGTCTATCCAACAAAATCCAGCGATGTTAATTGGGGTGTGTACTGTAATAATAATAAAGTTGAAAAAGCACGCATTACATTTTGCGATTACTCTGATGAATAGCGAATTCTTACTCAGATTCGCCCTCCGTCCGATTGCTCGTATGAGCGCACCTTTTGTCGACACCCTTAAAGAAAGACCCTTAAAACTTGGAACATGTGCACACTTCAGACCAATTTTTTTAAACTTTTTTGAGCTACGTCTACTGGGCGGCTAGGAAATCGATAATCGCAAATCAATCAAGCAAATTCAATCACATTCTTCTCACAATTTGAAAATTAGAGTTACCAAATTCAAAATATATGTTATTAGCAACACGTTGCAAGGATCGACAAGTACTGTGAATGTCGACAAAGCAACGAAAACATTTATAGCCCCCACAAGAATTCATTGATGACAGGGCAGATGAGCTCGCTAGCTATCTCTTGCTATTTAAATATAAAAAAAACATTATTAAACATTAAACACAATTATGTTGAACATGTAGTATTTTGGGTATTATTATTTAAAAAATACATTTTAAATAAAATAATGAATTTTTTAACACAGAATAGATGGTGGAGATATGAGCTCTGCAAAAACATTATTCTGTTGTAGGGAGCTGGCAGCATCCCGAGAAGTGAGAATCTAGGAGAATAGCTAAGGACAATTAGCTAGAATCCATTCAAAAGCCGACATCTCTTTTTAAATAAATGAGGGTGGTTTTAGATATGCTCTTCATCAGACTCAGGGCTTCTGAGGTAAACTTTGTAGCAGAATTAAAAGTCCAAATAGAGCAGGATGACCAGAAATACGAGACTAATTACGGAAAATGGTTACTAAATCGGAAGTGGTTACCAAGAAAGCTAATTAATTTTTTAGACGGTCATTCCCGTCTGTTACCTAGTAATTATTGATTTTTAATTAACTTCAAATTATTTTTCGCTTTTGCAGATAAATCAGCTGACTCAAAATCTCCTGATGATAATAGATCATTTTTATTTATATGAAAATAAAAGTACGAATATGAAATATTATTTCAAACTTTTTTGCGGATATGCCTCATCTAACACTGAAGCAACGTATAACCAAAAATTATGGACAACGCTTTATAGGTTCGTAGTCTAGACTAACTTACACAATAAGAAATAAAAAATTGCAGTCGGCATCTGTCGACTAGTCTAATCATTTTCACAAATTAGCCCTGCAAAATATTTTCAATATACATTTTGCAGCCTTTGCAACTTACAGCAGCTGACATAAAAAGCAGATATGCTTTCTCTAGTAGATTAGATTCATTGTTAACAAGCCTTTTTCGCCTTCTGGCTTTCGATCTAAAAAGTCATATCTGCTTTTTTAATGAAGATATTGTCAAAATTTGACAAGCAAATGCCAAAAATGTCATAAGCTTCAAATTGAAAACATATATAAATATATGTTATAAATTACAACTATCTATTCATTCTAGAATTAATAAAGAATATATATTTTATTTAAGTTTTATGAAATAAACATAGAGGGACAACGAAGTTATATACCTAATGAGGAGGAAGTTCCTTCATTCTGCTTATCCTACATCTTAACTATCGATAGTTGGATCAAAAATTTAAAAGAGTGAGAAGAAGTATAAAATGAGAGAATGTTGCAGTTACAGTAATATGTTTGTAAAGTCGGTAATGTAACACTAAGTCAAATACGCATTAAAATAGCATTTCTTTTATTTTATTTTTTTTGTGTGAATAGTTTATGCATGTGCTTAGAGGTTAGTAACCTGAAACATAGTGAAATTTGGCCAGAATGCCTTTAAGAATTTAAATGTTTTTAATCGGCGCAAAATTGTAATTTTGGCTGCTCCGCTAAAGAAGTCGGGGTTTTTTTTTGAGTCAGTTCGTTTCGCTCCAATTTAATAAACCTGAGAGTGCTTAGCTCCGCAATTTTAACCTTCGAGCTGTTTTTTGATCGATCTGAGTACTCAACTTTACGCATTAAAGGATATGTCTCCGACCGCATAAGAAGTATATATTCATGATCAGCATTATTAGACGAGTTGATATACCCATGTCCGTCTGTCCTATTTTTTTGTTCATGTTCAATTGTATTACACGAACAATCGGTCGAAAGATATGTTTTAAGTCGAGATAGACGTAGACATAAGATATATAATTATTTATAATATAATTACTCAAAGTAGATATATTCAGTTCAAATAACATATACAAAAACATTTCCTTTCGAACTTCGGATTGAATGTAATCCTCGTAATGTAACCATTCTTGCTTGTTTTAAAGAGCAGTAAATATTTAGTTCAGAAATATTGATTCACCTCTACTTATTAAGTACGAACAAATTTTAAGCATATTTTAGAGTTATAATATTTGCAATCTCTTTTATTTACACAGTTTGGGATCAAGTTGGCTTGCATCACGTGTGTCCGATGACTATTTTTCAACAATAAAACACATTGCTCAAGTCTTAGAAGTCTGCACTTAGCGCTATCGTCAATTATAAATATATGAATGTTATAATAACAGAATTCTGAAGTTAAAAAGTATAATTTACGAATTATATAAAATATCATGTTATAATGTTCTTTATTGAATCCTATATTTTCTATTGCAATAAATATAAAACATTTTTAATTAACTTTAATAACATTGCATTTTCCTTTAGTTTTTATAAATTTTTTGCACTAATTGTAGTCAATTGGGTCGTACATTTAGAGCTGGCGACAAAGTGCGCATGAGACGGATTGTAATTTATTTGGCGCCAATTCGCTATAAAGCTCTGCAACCTTATTTAACCTTAATAGTTGGGGATGTGGCACCACCATGTTAGTGGGGTAAGAGCAAATAGAGAGAAAGAAAGAAGAAAGATCGCTATCAAGAGAGAGTGCGAGTGGTAGATGTGTGTGTTGGCAAATGCTATGCACCCCACCCACATTCTCCAACGAGCTGCAACGGCTATTTATAAAAACATCCGATTTACTCAAAGTGAAGAAATTCCGAAAACTAGTTAGCATAAAAAGGCTATTAGCTCTAAAAATTCAAAGCACAGTCAGTAAGGTTAGGAGCCAAAATTATAAAATTTAATAAAACAAGAGGCAACATTGCATTCGGGCGTAACTGACTGCGAAATACTTTGATACCATACGTAATGCCAACTGATAACAGGAAGAAAGGAACAGGGTGGGCTTAGCCAATAAATACTGTCCAAGTTTGCCTTCCAAATTGCGGTCGATATAAGCTAGTTACCGGACTTCGAAGTTTGGTAACTGTAGCTTTTAAATTGTGGGAGATATGGGATTCTTAAAATATTGGGGCTAGAGTGGGTGCGGCAAAAAAATTATTCCTAGTAATCGTCGTTCCAAGTTTGGTAACTGTAGCTTTTAAGATGCGGAAGATATTTGCTTCTGGGAATTTTAGAAGCGGGAGTGGGCGCTGTCCAAAATTTTTGAAGAGTGCTATTATCAATATACCCTTCAAATCGATTTATCGATTTACACTTGCCGAGTGGCTTATCCTAAACTTTGAAGGATATCGCCAACAACATCCAAACCAAATTTGGGGATTGTAGCCTCAAAATTGTGGAATATATGTGGATTTATCGATTTGCGTATATCGATTTCCTGTCCAATCTAATGGATATAGCACTCCACTTTTTTACCCTGAATTCATTAAAAATTGGTAAAAAGGGTATGATGTTTTTGTGCAAATGCATGTAACAGGCAGAAGCAAGCATCTCCGACCCCATAAAGTATCAAAATTCTTGATCAGGATCAACAGCCGAGTCGATATAGCCATGTACGTCTGCCCGTCGGTCTGTATGATCACGTGGATCTCAGAGCTAGAGACTTCAAATTTGGAATATAGGTTCTCAAACATCAGGCACAGATTAAGTTTGCTTTATTTTACACATACATACATTTCGATTTCCGATAGCGATTAATGCTAAAATTTTAAAAACAGAATCTTCTAATCAATACTGTATCGAACCTATTCTTTCGGCTAAGCTAAACTCAGTCGAGCTGCGGGTTCGCGCAACAAATTTATATTTGATCGCTATGCGACAATTAACAACACCTGGGATTTTATATATATTAAATTGAATAGTCGTTTTATTTTAGTTCTACTATTTAATTTACAATTGCACTGTCGATGGCACTTGGTTTTGTATCGGTTCACTGCAGCCCTTGGTTAGCTTCGAAGAGTTCGCCTGTTCGCGAGAGTTTTGCTCCAGGAAAATCCGCGCACCAACTAGGCAAGTTTGAGACTTCTACCCGCCCGACAACGTCACCACGCGGCGATCCGGTTATGCACCAGGATTCGCTCGCATGCGCGCTGCCTAAACACCGGTTCGGTCTCACTCGGTTCGTAGGTTTGTGCGGATTCCGCCTGTCACTACAACTCAAGCGTGGCAAGGATTTTACACCTCTTACTAACTTCAGGACCTCAATGTCCCGTGTTGCCTTAGGCCTGGTAGCGTTGAATCCCTCGATGATCCTTATATTGTTCGTCGAGTCCCTCGATGCTCCTGGTACTGTTCGTCGAGTCCCTCGATGCTGTTTGGTTGTGTGTCGTCCGGCTTGACGTACACTTTTTTTCACTTGTAACGTTCGCTGTCGTTTTACTATTTCGCTGCACTCGCGTAGGTTTTATTCAGAGCTTCCGCACTTCTGAATTCTGATTCTCGGACTCTATTTCGACAGAGTTTCTCCTTCTCGTATATCTTCTGACTCTGCTCTTCGGTCGCTTGGGCTGCTCTTTTTATAGCCCAAGTCGCAGCCTTTTGTCGCGACTGTACCAAAGATCACGTGATCGTCTCGGTGGCGTGATCTTTGGTAATTTTCCACTACCATTTGCTGGCGTCAGCCTATGTCTACCGTCAGTGCGAGTATAGATGGCGATATTGCGCTCGCCATACTCCTCACACCATAACGGCACATGTCATGACCGACATGTGTGTCAGACACGCTCATACGGCTGACAACCTGCGTGAGAAAGAGAGGGGCGAAAGAGAGCGAATTCGCCGCAACTGCAATCAGGGTCGGACTTTGGTCTGATACACAGTTACTGTGAGGGGCGCATATAGCATAAATGTATATTTTATATACATTTATTTGCCAAAGCTATATGGCTCCTCACACTCCCCCCTTTCTTCGGTAGTGGAAGACTTCCACTGTCCTGCGGTGGGGTTCGGCTGTGGATACAGAAGTTTAAATGCTGACATTAGTGTTTCCCCCCCCTCCCTCTTTTCTTTCCGCAGTACAGATGTTGTTCCATTTATAGGTATATTATTTTTTTGTATGTATGAGTATTTCTTTCTTCTTTTCCATGTAGGTATATATTTTTCTTTGTACATATGTATTTATGGGTATTTATATATTTCTTATTATTTTTTTTTTTGTAATGAATGTTTATATTATATATATATTTTGTATGGTGGACGTTCTTTTTTTTTTATTCTTACTGTCTCTCATATACCCGAGTCCCGTTCTTGGTGGACGTCTTTATCCGGAATCGGCGTCCTCCGTTCCAGATGACCCTCGAGGTACGTCGGGCTACTTTGGGGTGCTGCTCTACGTCCTCCCTGACTCCCGGAGACCATTCCGTCGGATGGAGTTCTCTCCATCCCACCTCCGACTCCGGCGTCGACGGCTGTAGCTGGAGCGTGGGCCGTGGTGGGCGTGATAAATTTGGCCTGGGCGTCGGTTGCTGGGGGGGCACAGGGTTTGGCGGCTCATCCGCTGTTAGCGGCCAAGCGGGAGGTGGTGGTGGTGGTGTCTCCACACGTCCCGGTCTGGGCACTGGCTGCTGAGTGTGCACGGGCTTGGGCGGCTCGTCCTCAACCAGCTGCCATGTGGGGGGCACTTCCACATCCTCTTCCCAGACGATCGCCACGGTGACGGTATGTATTCGCCGTCCGTTGGCGTATGTCTGCTTGTACTCTGCCGTCGCCGTGGTAACCCGTGGTTTTGCTTTCGGTACTTCCGGCTGTGGCTCTTCGATGTCCTCCTCGTCGGAAGAGATAACGATTATCTCGTCATCGGGCAGGTGGACTGCACTCGGTTTTGCCCCTTCCGACCAGTCATCTCCGCCGCACTCCTCCTCGTCGGAAGAGATAACGATTATCTCGTCATCGAGCAGGTGGACTGCACTCGGTTTTGCCCCTTCCGACCAGTCGTCTCCGCCGCACTCCTCCTCAGCCTCCGAGCTGGACTCTAGGTCGGAGTATGGGTGGTAAGAGCCGCCGTCGCTATATTCTTCTGGGTAGACTGGATCATCTGGGATGATCGCATTTTTCCTCCTTCGCTCTTCGGCTGCGTCGGCGAGGGCATTTTCCCTCCTCCGCTCTTCGTTTTCAGCGGCGAGCTCCTTCGAGCTGGGTCGTGGTGGGCCACTTCTGACTGCCGGAGGGCTCTTGGGCTCCAGGGTCTCCCCCTCGACCTCGATGTCCATTGCGTCCGGTGGAGTGGGGCCCGGCAGCTGGCGTGGGGTGCGTATCACCCGCACAAGCTGCCGCTTGCGCATTAGGCGTACCACACGGACCACACGGCCACGTTGTTGAATTGCTCGTGCTTTAGTAGCCCTGCGCGAGGCTGGCCCGGCTTTTCCTCCAAGGTTTTTCATCAATCGGCGTTGGCCACCGGAAGCTGCTTGCTTGTTATCTTCCATATTACTTGATTTCTAAGAATTTCTGATCCTTTAGGCTTAGAAGAATTTTCTGTTCTGTTAAGCTGTCGTGATTTGCGAGCTTATTATATACCCTTTTTGTGTGGGTGAGAGCGCTGGAGTCCCTTCTCTCGCTCTCCAGGTTGAGTTGGCGCTCTATCTTCCGATGCCCGTCCTGGCATTAGTGTGCGTGACTAACCAACGGTATCCTGTATACCTATACCTGCATTTGTGTGGGTGACTAACCAACGGTGCATGGTTCTCTCGCACACGCACCCGCACCAGTGCAGTTATTGTCGGATCTTTTTTTCCTTGCACGCCTCTACACTAGAGCGACACTCTGCTGTTGCTAGGCGCCGAACACAACATTTTCGGCGATCGCTGCACTTGCGCTCTCCATAGTGCAAACGTTGTTGTTGTTCGTGTCGTCCGAAGCGGTGAGCGAAACATTTTCGGCGGTCGGTGCGCTTGCGCTCTCATTTGCACGAGCGGACAAACACTTTCTCTCTCGGTGGTCAGTATGCTTGCGCTCTCATTTGCACGAGCGGACAAAACACTTGTGCTCTCAATAACGAAAGCGTTGTTGCCTATTTTCTGTCTGTGCTAGGCAAATGCTTTCGACAGCCGTTGCATTTGTTCTTTGAGTGGCGTGATTTTTGGTTGCCCTCTATGAAGGTCATGGTTATTCTCTTTCTGCATTAACTGTTGTTCATTCGGGTGCTCTCAATAGTGCACGCGTAGTTGCCTATTTTACGTCTGTGCTAGGCAAACGTTTTCGACAGCCGTTGCATTTGTTCTTTGAGTGGCGTGATTTTCGGTTGCCCTCTATGAAGGTCATGGTTATTCTCTCCTTCTGTACTCTGAGTGGCGTGATCTTCGGATGCCCTCTATGAAGGTTATGGTTATTCTCTCCTTCTGTACTCTGAGTGGCGTGATCTTCGGATGCCCTCTATGAAGGTTATGGTTATTCTCTCCTTCTGTACTCTGAGTGGCGTGATCTTTGGATGTATTCGCCGCGTTCAGGGCGGTTCACCTGATTTGGACCCGTATTAGGGCTCCAATTAATATTTATATTTATTTTGTTATTCTTATTATTCTTTTATTTTCGTTATATGTATATATATATATATATAAATATTTAATTATTATTATTTTTTTTCATGTGTAGGTGAATACGACCTTTGTATACCCTTCCTTTTGCGTTATTCTTACCCTTTTCTTTTTGGGCGTTTATTTTAATTTCTCCATGTATTTCGTTTTATTGTTTTATATGTATTGGTGTATACCCCTTTCTTTTCCTTTATTCTTACCCTTTCCTGTTGGGCGTTTACTTTTAATATATATATATATATATTTTTTTTTTTTATTCAGGTGTATAAGTGCGATTCCAGTTTTGTTTCTGGAGTCACACTTATCTTCCCCCCCCTTTTAATTTTTATGATTTTGGGACTCACCCGCCTCCTTGCTGTGTGGCTTCAGATCACTCACATGGGCCGTCCTTATGCGCTTATCCGCCGAGTTCTTCAGTTTAACGATCACCGGTGACGTGAAATCCACTATTTGGTATGGGCCGCCGTATCTTGGTGCCAGTTTGGCTGCGAATCCCTCAGCCGCATTCGATAGATGGTGTAATTTCACTCACACCCTATCTCCGATTTTGGAGCTCCATTGCCTGCGACGAAGGTTGTAGTGCCTTGCCTGGTCTTGAGAGGCCTTTTCCAAGCTTCGCCGAACGATTTCGAAAATTTCTTTCAACTTATTTTCGTTTTCGTTCGGCGATTGGACTACCTGACCCGTACCGATCGCCACTTCGTCGAACAACGCTTTCGGCAACCTCGGCTCCCGACCTTGTGTGATAAAGGCCGCGCTGTACCCAGTAGTGCTCGAAACGCTGGGTGACGCCAGTGAACTGGGCGATCATCGTTTTCACCGTCCGATTTGCGCGTTCCGTGGGGTTTTCCTGTGGTGTGTATGGCGCAGTGAATTGATGTCTGATTCCCATATCTTCCAGGAAAGTTTTTAACACCCTGCTGGTAAATTGTGTGCTGTTGTCAGTTATCAACACCTTTGGCACTCCGAACCGTGCCAGAATCCTCTCCCTGAAGGCCTTCCGTATTGCTGCTGTTGTAGCGCTTCTAAGTGGCACCATTTCGGTCCACTTCGAAAAGCGGTCTACGAATACCAACAACATCGTGTTTCTATGGGTGGACCTCGGTAATGGTCCAACGAATGGTCCACGTCGACATACCGTGCTCCAAGGCTCTTCAGGTATTTGGGTTAGCATGTGTCCTGCCGCGGCCAATTGACTTGGCTTATATTGCTGACATATTTCGCATTGTTGAACATATGCTCGTACGTCCTTATATAAGCCTGGCCAATAGTAGCGTGCTGCTACTCGGGCTATTGTTTTCGTGCTACCCGTATGTCCTGCGGCGGCGGTGTTGTGGTCTCGCTTAGAACTTGTTTCCTCTTGCCGGTTGGTACACACAATTTCCATGCTGTCACATCCTCTGTTCCAGCTCTGTGAGGGAAGTGCCTGTACAAGTTTCCAGACTCCTCCATGTAGTCTGGAAACTTTCTGGGATTTTTGGTTATTGTGGTTCGCATATTTTGGATCCAGTGGCAGTCTTTATTTGCTTGGTCCATCGCGTCTTCCACCGTTGAGATTCTGCGGCATGTCTCCTTCAGGGGCTGTCGAGATAGGGCATCTGCAACAACATTCACGTTCCCCTTCCTGTATTTGATGTCGAAATCAAATTGTTGCAGTTCCAGTGCCCATCTCGCAATCCTGCCTGAGGGGCTTTCGATGGAGTTGAGCCACTTCAATGCCATATGACGGTGAAGTGGTACCCTTCCAAGTAAGGTCGCAGCTTCCTTTTGCCCCAGATTATTGCAAGGCACTCTTTTTCGGACGTACCATTTAAAGATCTGCTTGCATACGATATGACCCGTTCACCCTCCTCTGAGTTTTGGGTCAATCTCGCTCCCAAGCCATAATTGCTAGCATGCGTCCGCAAGCAAAATGGCCTTGAGAAATCTGGGCATACCAACACAGGTGATTGTGTCAGCTTTGACTTCACCATTTCGAAAGCTTCCTGCCGCTCTCCGGTCCATTCCCATTTTGTTCCCTTTTTGAGAAGTGCGTTTAATGCATGTACTGTTGTGGCGAAATCTGGTACGAAACGCCTATACCAGGATGCCACTCCCAAGTATTGCCGTACCTCCTTGACGTTTCCAGGTGGCTTCAGTTCCGCGATGGCAGCTACTTTCTCTGGGTCAGTGCGGATTCCTTCCTCCGTGACCTGATGCCCGAGATATTTTAGCTCCTTCTTGAAAAAATCGCACTTGTCTACGTTGATTTTTAGATTCGCTGCTCTAAGCCGTCGGAACACTTCTCTCAAGTTGTCCATGTCTTCCTCACGTGTCTTCCCGATCACTATGATGTCATCCAAATATGCGAATGCATGTTGCATCATTTCGGGTCCGAATGGTGCCGAATGGAGTCCGAACGGCATCACTTTCCATTGAAAAAATTCTTTTCCCTGGGACTGTGAATGCCGCCTTCGCTCGACTCTCTTTCTCCATCGGGATCTGCCAGTAGCCATCCTTGAGGTCCAAACTCGTGATGAATCGCGCCTCTCTCAGCTGGTCCAGGATATGCTGGACTCTTGGCAGAGGGTATGCATTCTTTATTGACTCGGCGTTCAATTGCCTGAAGTCTACGCAGAAGCGCCATTTACCAGTATTCTTCCTCACCATCACTATTGGTGCGCTGTGTGGGCTTTTTGATGGCTCGATGCATCCCTTGTTCGTAAACTTGTTTGTTGATTTCGGCCTGCATCTTGGGATTCTTAGGGAAGTATCGCTGTTTTATTGGCCGATCGTCACTCATGACGATGTGATGCTCAGTTATGGGCGATGTTTCCTTTATGGCCTCAAATGCGGCTAATTCCCGTTGCAAAAATCGTCGATTTCTGCGCCGGATCTGCTGGTGGTATGACTGTCTTGCCACGGACAGTCTCTCCTCCTGGTGTTCTCGTACTTGTTTAGGTATCCTTATCGTCAATCCGGCGCACTCCAAAACCGTGCCCATGCCAGACAGAAAATCCCATCCAAGAACTAAGTCGTCTATGACTCCTGGGAGTATCAGTAGAGCAATATCCATATTGCTCCGTCCGAGCCTGATATTCACCTCGACTTGTTCTCGGACTCCGCTGTTTCGGCCATCTGCCATGCGGACTAGCCGGTCGGTTGCGCATCGTCGGCCTACGTTGAACAGTCCACGAGCTAGCTCCTCGCTAACGAAACTACTTGTGGCCCCTGTGTCTATTGTTGCCTTGTATTGACAGTTGCCGATCTCTACGACCGCTGTCAGCTGCGCTTCCTCGTCCTGTAGGCTGCCGATTAGCGTCTTGGGGCTGTCCTGTTCGGCTCCCGCTCGCCCCTCGGTGGCGGACGCCGGTGTCCGTTTCCCGAAGGACAACATACTGACGTACGAACCCCAATACGCCCGCACATCCAATAATAATCCAGCGTAGAGTTCGTACACTCTACCGCTAGGTGTCCCTCCTGGCCACAGAATCTGCAGGCCATCGCTGGATTATGTATATGTGTTTGAATATTGTCGCGTCTCGTCCTCGGGGCTGGCCTGGGTCTCGAGTCGGCTTCGGCTCTCTCGTGGTACAGTTGTTTGCTTGCCGAATACTGCAGTGGCCGCATAAGCGTCTGCATCTCCACAATATACATTATTAAATGGCTCGTTCATAGCCTGACGTCTTCGGGTAACTTCGTCCTTTAAGTTTTCGAAGTAGTCTCTTGACAGAAAGTACCGTTGAAAGCTCTGGATGAATGTTGCCCAACACGTCCAGTGCTGGTTATTGGCTACGTACCATTTCAGAGCCATTCCCTGAAGTAGTTCAGGCATGGCCCTGGGAACCAGATCCAGGTTGAGCCCATCCGCGTGCTATATGGTAGTCTGGATTCGTGAGTGTCCACCCACTCTCCAAATTGTCGACGCATAATATCCAGTGTGCCACTCAGCTCCACTTGGAATTCTTCTCCATACTTTAGTACTTCCTCCTTTTTGAGATTGTATACCCACGCACGAACCATTTTTGTTCTTTTAATATATATAATGTGTGGGTTAACTATCGCAACCACCAAAGTTGGGCGCCAGTTGTAACGAACCTATTCTTTCGGCTTAGCTAAACTCAGTCGAGCTGCGGGTTCGCGCAACAAATTTATATCTGATCGCGATGCGACAATTAACAACACATTGATTTATATATATTAAATTAAATAATGGTTTATTTAGTCTTCACTATTTACATGTACAATTGCACTTATTGTCTGCACTGTAGATGGCACTTGGATTTTGCAACAGTTCACTGAAGCCCTTGGTCAGCTTTGAAGAGTGATCCTGTTCGCGAGAGTCTGCTCCAGGCACTCCGCGCACCAGCTATGCAAGTTTACGACTTCTGCCTGCCCGACATTGTCACCATACGGCACTCTGGTTATCCACCAAGATTCGCCCGTATACGCGCCGTCTAACCACAGGTTTTTAGTCACACTTGCTTCGCTTACTTTGTGCGGGTTTCGCCTGTTGCCACAACTCAAGCGTGGCAAGGATTTACACTTCTCATCAAATTTGAGGACCTCAATGTTCTGCGTTATTATTCGTCCTGGCATCGTCGAGTCCTTCGATGCTCGTTAGTTGTGTATCGTCCTGTTCGATATACACATTCACACTTATGTTGTTCACTGTCTTTTACTTTTCCGCTGTACTCGCGTAGGTTTGGTTCATAGCTTCCGCGCTTCTGAACTCTGATTCTCGGACTCCCCTTCAGTGTAACGCCAGCAAATGGCAATGGAAAATTACCAAAGATCACGCCACCGAGACGATCATGAGATCTTTGGTACAGTCGCAACAAAAGGCTGTTTCTTGTACCTATAACGGCCATCCAGCTCATCCGCAAATGCCGATGCAATCTCTGCATCCGATCGACACCATGTGTTATCCGGTCGTGGGGATCTGCCTGAGTGGCTGCCGCTTGATACAACGCGTTGCCTTCCACAAATTGAATCCATGATTTTCCTACAGTTATAGCTGATAAAATGAATAAACTTTGCTCCGACTATCTAGACCTATTTGCTTTAGAAACAGAACCTATAACAACAAATAATTTTAACAAACAGAAACTCAAATTAAAAGAAGAAATATGTCAACAAAGAGAAAAATTAATAAAAGATGATATAATAGAACCCTCAGTTTCAGCATATAACAACCCTCTACTAAAAAAAATCCCTCACTGGCAACTAACAAAAAAGAAATTTAATTTACCTCGAATTTATGATATATTAGACCAACTTGACAGAGCAAAATAATTTACTTGTTTAGATTTAACCTCCGGTTTTCATCAGATTGATTTAGATAACAATTCCAGAGATATTACTTTTTTACAGCTGATAACGACACTTACAGATTCAAAAGATTACCATAAGGTCTTAAAATAGCCCCTAACTCATTCCAGGGAATTATAACTATGTTTTTTATACATGGATGACTGTTTGGTTACGCAGGTATCCGCGCCAAACAACAATTAAAGCAGCTTCTCTCTTAACATTGTTCTCTTTGATAAGTTATGCTCTGCGCAGCATAAAGAGCAAATTAACGTAAAGATCATAACTGTTGTTTTGTATATGCTCATCGGCATTTCGTTTTATTGCATTTGTTTTCGCTTTGCTTGCCCTTTTTCTTATCTGAGCGCAAGCAGCAGCTGCAATTCGGCAGCTAATTAGTTGTATTTCGGCACTCGAGAACTAAAGTTCAATTTCGTCATTCGAGAACTAAAGTTCTATTTCGTCATTCGAGAATTCATGTTCTATTTCGTCATTCGAGAATTCAAGACGCGGCACTTTATTCGACATCGCAAGTCAATAAAGTAATTCGAACAATTAAAAGTGTAATGCTCAAATCGGAGCTTATAATAAACAATAAATAGTGTACAGCTCAAATCGGAGTTTATAATAGACAATTGTTAACTATTTTAATTTTGGCCACGAAGGCAAATAAACTTAATTATAGAAACTCAAATTTCGGTGCGTTTCTATTTATTTGAGTGACTTTGAAAAATTCGATAGCTATTGAAAAAGCTCAATAGCTCAACAGATGACCTTGTAGTTATAGGTTGTTCTGAAAAACATATGAAAACAAATCTTACAAGCGTTTTTAATGTGTGCAGAAAATATAACTTAAAATCACATACCGATAAATGTTCATTTTTTAAGCCACGAAGTAACTTATTTAGGACACAAATGTAAAGACAAAGGCATTCTGCCTGACGATTCCAAAATCCGCCGATGAGACGAAAATATTCGTTTCTTACAGACGATTCATTCAAAATTTTAACATTTCCGAAAAAGATTAAGCAGAAACAAGTGAGAAAGCTGTAGTCGAGCGAGATCGACTACCATATATCCTGAACCCAGTTTTTAAATATATCCTACTTTTATTGGCCAATTTACCTTTAAAAAGTCTTGCACTCAAATGGCAGGCACAGGGAATACAGAGTAAAAAAAAAACTAAGCTATTGCATATTTTTATTCACAAGCTCGAACACACGAACTGACTGGCTACAAGCACGTGCACATACATACATACATACCTGCAATCGTAGGTAACGGGGCTCTGCAGAATGCACGCAAAAACATTTGACGCTCGCGGCATTATCACGCCATCCCTTTCTCACACGCTCATTTTTATGCATATAGAAAATGCTTGCGGCTGATTTTTGAAATCAGATCAATATGAGAATATATTTTTGACCATTTGTTGCGGCGGGGCCGATTATACCGATAGTTGGGGCTGCCCACAGTCGAAAGGGTGGTAGCCCCAGGTTCGAGTTTCAAAAAGAGAGAGCGACAGTTCGCGGGCTCAAAAGCTAGATAATAGAAAATTATCCGAGTGGGTTTTAAAAAGGGACAAAAAAGGCGAATGATCGAGGTATTTGGAGGTCGAACAAATGTCACGGCAGTAGTCGGTACGAAGTAGGCGAAAGAAGTTCGGTTAAGTGCTGCGAGCTATAATAAATAAATTTAAATTTAAATTTAGAAACAACGAACGAAATAAAATCAATAAACTTTCCATTAAAGTGCCGAGCCAACATCCACACATACATTAAAGTGCCGAGCCAACATCCATACATACATTAAAGTGCCGAGCCAACATCCACTCATATATTAAAGTGCCGATCTAACATTGACACCCACAGAAGAGTGCCGATCCCACGTTAACACATACAAGTGTGCCGATTAAATTTAAAACAACAGAAACAACGGCTGAATCTGGACTGGAGGACCAACGCCGGATAAAAAAAAAAAAAAATATATATATAAGTGAGTCCGTTCCAATCATATTATTTTGACGGCGGGAAACTTAAATTCAGCTGCAGTGAGGCGCCAATAGTTTGGCCAATGTAATGGGGCGATATACACAAATAATTTTCGGTTGCCATTAATACAATTTTTTTTGGTTATAATTATTATTTTCTTAATTCATTAGTTGAATATTTATTAACCAAATTATTTTTTGTAATTAAAATTTTGTTAAGTAGTTTATTATTTGTAAGTTAATTATGTTACCTTAAATTCTGTTGTCTGAAGAACTAGTGGGATGGTACGGATGGGGCTGAGCTGAGGCCACCAGGCGGGTCGCAGGTTGCGGATAGCGAACGGCCTCCCTTTAGGGAGGTTAGCTGCGAATAGCGTGGCAAAAGTGCCCGTGAATAAGCAGTCCCGGACAAACAGCGGGCACGGTTATTATTAACCGCACCGACAGGGCGCTTGTGTTGCCGCCTCTTAAAACATAGCCTCACACAACTCCCCAATCCCTCAACACTACTACCTACCCCCATCCTATCCTCAAACATCTCACTCCGGGCCGGACTAAGGTGTCAATTGAACCGTGCCGAGAGTCAACTTGGCTGGGGGCCCGGACTATCAAATAGCCCAGTTCTTAACGGTGGGCTCAGGCAGATGGCGACCGCCTGTTCTAATTAGCCTTACCCGGGTATCGCAGATCTCTGCCCGGGCGGACTCTACTTTCTCTGCAATTCGTGGGTCAACATGAACAGTAACATTGATTTGAAAATCCAGCAGGATCTCACTGCAACTGAAGTCGCTAGACTGATGGAGGACCGAGCCCTGGACGGGGGGAGGTCCTCATTTGTGGCAGAACACCCGCCACAACCCACTCAAATACCAAGGAGGATGCCCTCTGCACAGCAGGCACAATCAGCAGGCACTTGCCTTGCGAGAAGAAGGTGGGGTCGGAGCACCCCGACCACCACATCCAACAGCGAGAGCTGGTGGACAAGCGGCATACAGGCCGAAAAAGAAGGGGAACCCTCCCCAACCTGGAGGGCTGGACGACCCGAACCGCAAAAATCTCAGCGGAGCACGGGTCAAATGGTACCTAAGGTACCTCCAACAAGGGATGGCCCCGGATGACGCCCTCAAAAAGGCAAAAGAGCCGAGGGACACGAGTGCGGCACCAGCCCCCAAAAGAACCAGCAGTGCTCTGACACCGCCGACGACCACCCCAAAAAGGTGGTGCTCGACGGGCAAGAGCGCCGCTCATGGTTCAACGGGGGCACGAGCGCCGATTAGGAGGGGTCAGGAGGAACTGGACATGCGCCCATGCAGCGGCTAACATGTCCAGCTCAGCCGGACCAGTGGGCCCCGCATGTCATATGCGGCGGCAGCCAAGAAGTCAGGGTGGCGGTATTGCCTGTGGGTACCTCAGGTAATGCTCACACAGACCGTGCGAGAGGTCACAGATGACCTCTTGTAGATGGGGGGGGGGGACACAGAGATCTCATTCGCGGGCATTCATTTCAGAATCGCATGTCATGATGCTGAGGCCAGCCAAAAGGCTAGTGGCGGTATCAGCCTGTGGAAGGGGGTGCCCCTAGAATGCAAGGTGGGAGATGATATACCGTCGCCCCACTGCGTTACTCTATACTGCCCGAGGAGTAAGATCGGTCTACCGAGTCCCTGTTGCCCCTTATCGGGGTTCAAAACGGGATGGACATTTCATCATGGAAGGTGATTGCTAGGAGGTACAGGGAGAAGGAGCCCTCCTGGTAATTGGAATTGACGAAATGTCCAAGAGGAAGATCGTCGATAAAGGATATCAGATAAACTTCCGATACGGGATATCCCCGTAAGTGGTTGAAAAAGAAGGCTGGGGATACGCCCCAACACAGGAGAAAGACACGAAGGCGCACCCATCGAATGGACCGAGCATGCCGCCAGTCATCATCGACCTGTCAGAAGACCTGGCGGAAGATGAGGACTTGGCGGATATGACGCTCGGCCCCGATGAACTAGGTGAAGCTGAAGACGGGGACGCAATGATGTCCTCGGCAAGCAGTCAAAGGAAGAGTATGGGATCAAAGACACGCACACTCGGAACGTGATGGTGCGCTCTGGAAAGAAAGGACCTCTTAGTAGATGACGGGAGTCATCACAACGGGCCTAGCCCAGGTAAACATCCACCGTGCCAAGGCAGCCTCGGCTGTCCTTGCGAGGATGTTACCAAACGGCATCTGGGGCTAGCCCTTGTGCGGAGCCATGGGTGAACAACGGCATTAAAGGCCTGTTTACGGCAAGCTCAAAGGTAAGATGGGATCAAAGACACGCCACACCCAGAGCGTGCATCATGGTAAGGAAAGCTTAATACTTCCTTTCAGAATTTTTAACGAGGGACTGTGTTCCCATAGCGATACAGGATGAAGGAAGTGCAACCCCCCTGGTACTAGTATAGGCCTACTTCGCAGGAGATGGAGCCTGCCCACGGCGGAAATAACGAGCTGGTGGAGTACTGCCGAAGAGAGAAGATGCCGGTAATCATCGGATGCGATGCCAATGCGCACCACACCATAGGGAGGCAGCTGCTAGACATCACCCTGCGATCAGTCGGTCCCTTCAGCCGCATATTAGGGACTGGCATGTGTCCCAAGAAGAATCTATGTCTGATCATAGAATCATTCTCTTCCGAGTAGAATTGAATACAGGGAGCAGTGTGCCCTGTCGCAACCCCAGGAAGACAAACTGGGAAGGGTTCAGGTCAGCTTTAGAACTTAACCCCAGTATGATAATAAATTTACCCAGAGGTCCACTTGAATTAGAGTGGGCTGTAGAAAATCTCAACAAAGGCATAATCAGTGCTTTTGAGGAGAACTGCCCGGTAGGGAAGAAGTTCAAAGAAAAAGATGCCCCTTGGTGGAATGAAAGCCTGGAAAGGCTGCGTCTCACCACACGTCGCCTCTTCAACAAAGCGAAGAGGGACAACACATGGGAAAGTTATCGCGAGAGCCTGACCTCCTATAACAAGGAAATCAGGAAGGCTAAGCGAGCAAATCACAGGAACTTCTGCGAAAGCATAGATAGTACCAGCGAAGGTGCCAGGTTCTATAGAATGCTATCTAAACGGACGCCTGACGCAAACGTAGCATTGAGACGAGGGGACAACTCCTTCACAAGCAACAATGAACAAAAACTGAGACTGCTCTTCGAGACGCACTTCCCAGGCAGCGTACCACTGCAGGAAAGTGCTATCGAAATGACAGGCAACAGAGGCAGACCATCTGCTAACGAATGGGCATGTGCCAAGTCAACGGTCACTCTGGAGAAACTAGTGCCCTTCAAATCTCCCGGACTGGACGGAATATCGCCAGCTTTCCTCCAGCAGGGACGAGAAATACTACTCTCCCCTGTTAGGAAAGCACTTATTAGTAGCCTAGTCCTCGGATATATACCGAGAGCATGGCGTAGAGCTAGGGTGGTCTTCATCCCCAAGGCAGGGAAGAAAGACATCACCAACCCAAAGTCCTTCAAACCCATCAGCTTGACATCGTTTTTACTGAAAACGCTGGAAAAGCTAGCGGACTACAAAAAAAGAAGCACTCTGCTAAGGCAAAGTCCGCTGCATCCAACGCAGCACGCATACAGAGCAGGCAGGTCCACGGATACTGCGCTCTACCAATTGCGACGCACACTAAATGCGGCAATGACCAATAGGGAAGTAGCATTGTGCGCCTTCTAGACATAGAAGGCGCTTTTGACAACACATCTCATGAGGCGATTAGGGCTGCCCTCTACGGGAGGGGCCTGGACTCCATCACCAGCAGATGGATACTTTCCCTGCTAGAGTCCAGACAAGCCACGACATCAACTCATGATGCGACTGTAACAGTCTTAACAACCAAAGGTTGCCCCCAAGGGGGAGTAATTTCTCCGCTGCTCTGGAGTCTGTTGGTGGATGAACTACTCAACAGACTCACCACCAGAGGCATCCAATGTCAAGGTTATGCTGACGACATTGTCATCATGGCGCGAGGAAGATTTGAAGAAACACTATGTGACATAGTTCAGTTAGGGTTACAAATAGCGAGTGATTGGTGTGTTGAGGCTGGACTCAACCTGAACCCCACAAAAACAATCATCGTCCCCTTTACTAGACGGTATAAATTACAGAGGATAAAACAAATAAGGCTATCAGGGAGCCTAGTAGAAATAAGTAAAGAGGTAAAATACCTCGGAGTCACATTTGACAGCAAAATAAACTTTGGTACCCATGTGGAAAACACTGTATCAAAGTGCTCCAGGGCACTTTATACATGTCGCAGCATAGCCGGCAAATCATGGGGCACATCACCTAAGATAATAAGATGGCTATACCTAATGGTAGTAAGGCCCATGCTAACCTATGGAGCAATAGCATGGGGGGATAGGGTGCGGCTAACAACCGTGCAAAAACAGTTACAAAAACTGCAAAGAATGGCCTGTGGTCTGAATCACGTATACAGTGAAGTCAAACACGCTGAGACGACGTTTAGAATCGAACTGAGCTGCTCTGACGAGCAGGCTCTTTATTTATATAAAATGCTTAAACCTAAGTACATTATACATAATATACATAATATACATAATATGCAGCCGCTGCTGGTATTGCGTCTCTGCTTAGTACTTTTATGCAGGCGATCGCCGCACCGCGAGCTGCCGGCAACCCGTCGCCTATATTCCTCGAATTGTTACGCGGCTGTGTGTCAGGCTACCGCATTGCGCCTGCTTGGCGCCTATAAGTGACCGTCGCGACGCTAGCTGGATCGCGTGGACTGTAGATGAAGGCAGCTAGCGTCGTGACTCATAGCAGCTGGATCGCTGTGACCGTCGATGTAGGCAGCTAGCGTCAACCCGTCGCCAGCATATAACGGTAGTTGCGAATCGTCATAGGCAGGCACAACGATGAACAACGCTGGCTTGCATGGGCCAGCTATCATCTCACTGCTTCACATGTTCGTACTCGAACAGCCTGCGTATGTATGGACAGGGGCAATGCGCACCTGCCCTACAACGGCCTTGGAAGCCTTAATGGAGCTCACACCACTCCATCAAACCATAAGGCTCCAACAGAAAGCAACGCTTTTAAGGATGTCAGCTGAAGGAGTTGGGGGTAATCACATCCTAAGCCGCAAAGATGCCCAACTCCTAGCAGATGAACTTCCCCTGATTATGCAACCCAGGGACGATATGACGGCCGAATATTTATTCGGGCGAAACTTTAAGGTTCATATGAGCAGCAAAAGGGAATGGACAACGCTAAACGAAGTCCACCCTATGAAACCGCACACCATAAAATGGTACACTGATGGATCACTCACCACACAGGGAACAGGCCTTGGAGTGGTGGGTCCTCGTGTATCATACCATGAGTCCCTTGGAAAGCACACCAGCATATTTCAAGCAGAGGTGTGTGTGATAGGGAGATGTGCGGAGTTTAACCTGAAACGACACTATCGGAATGCGGATATATCCATCCTCTCCGATAGTCAAGCAGCAATAAATGCTCTAAATGGGACGAAAATAACATCCAAAGTAGTCCACGAAGTAAGATCCAAGCTTGACCAACTCGGGAAACATAATAGGCTCACCCTAAGATGGGTTCCAGGTCACAGGAACATAGCGGGGAACGAAGAAGCTGACAAGCAAGAAAAAAATGGGGGCAGAGAGACCCATGATAGGCCTTGAACCGTATTGTGGCGTAGGAAAACACACGATACGGCTATATATCAGGGATGAAGAAAGACTGATGCGAGAACGGATCTGGGTTGAAACACCAGGAGTCCGACAAGCCAGAAGTCTCCTAGGTGGCTATAATCAACAGCGATTTAAGCAATTGATATCCATGGGGAAGAATAGACTCAGAATACTCATAGGTCTATTGACAGGACACTGTAGATTGAGAAGTCACCTAACCAAATTAGGTATTTATAGCAGCAACACATGCAGGTTCTGCGGATACGAGGAGGAATCCTCGACGCACATCCTAACAGAATGCGTCGCCCTAACCAGGAAAAGATGCAGCATCCTAGGGCAAAATATCATGAGGCCCAAGGACATAGAAACCCTCAACCCAACAAAGATTCTAGCATTCGTGCAAGAGTTGGGATTGACGGAAGAGCTATAGGCTCAGTAAGGGGGCACAATAGACCTTATAGGTCGCAGTGCTAAATATCCCCAATTATAATAATAATACCTTAAATTCTAATTATAATTCCACCTACCGATATTATTTTGCCAACTTAAATTCCATATTCCATTTTTCATATCTTTTTTTTCTTCGTGTGAAGAACACTAAAGCTATATTTTTGTACCATATTTTGTTCGACATTTATTTTTGTGAGTAGATACCCTCGCAACTGTCCCTGGGAGCTCCATAGGGTAGGTTAGGGTGTCCCCAAATGATTTAAAAGCCTCCCATTTATTTTGTTAAATTAATTTACCTTTGGTACCTAATTCATGCAGACTTAAAGTCTAAAATAAAAAGGCTGCAAAAATATTTATAAGGTGTAGAAATATAGAGTAAAGTTTTGTCGTGCCTCGTTAAATTAAATAAAATTCACCACAATATTTATACATATGTTTAAGCAGAACTAAATCAAGGAATGTTAGCCATAAGATACATTAATTAAATAGGCGTAAGGCTTGTTAAAAATGAAAACTTAAGTTTTTGAGTGGAGGGGAGGGGATTGTAGCGTTCATCGCTTTCGGAAATCGAAATGTCGATACTCCTGAAACTGTGGCAGATATCGGTAAAATAAAGCAAACTTGATCTGCGCTTGGGATTTGAGAACCTTAATTCCAAATTTGACTCTAGCTCTTATAGTCTTTGAGATCCGCGTGATCATACAGACGGACGGACGGACAGACGTACATGGCTGTTGATCCTGATCAAGAATATATACACTTTATGGGGCCGGAGATGCTTCCTTCTGCCTGTTGCATACATTTGCACAAAACCATTTTACACTTTTTACATTTTTGATGTGTTCAGGGTATAAAAATATCTTGCAAGATTGTCGGCAGTAAATGGCTTCTGGAATGCCGTTCCTAATGACCAGACTGGCTTTCCGCATCTACCATGGCATCTACCACTAGAGCAAGTTTACCGAGCATGTTCTCTGCCGTCTTCCTGGATATCAAGCAAGCGTTTGATGGCACATGGCATAATTCCCTGATTTTTAAGCTCAGGTCTGATCTGCTTGGTCTTTCTTTTATGTAGATTAGGGGTGAGCGATCAAACATTCGCCGCATTGGAGCGGATGTACCGCAGTGTAGTTTACTTGGAACTGCCCTGTATCATTGGACTTTCCAATTCTAGGAGCCAGAAACCCGCTGTTTGTCAAGTATGCAGATGTCACTATGTTCCTTGGCAACCCCATCAGTGCTTGGAGAACATCTGCGGATACACGTTCCTGTTCTTGAGCCAACCGGTGGAACCTATGTGTCGATAGGTATGAACCTGGAGAGGAATCCAAAATGGCAAAACTCAACTGGTTGCTGAAACCATCCATGTGCAACAAACAGCTGCCTTATATGGGATTCCATTTTGGGTAACAGCTGCAAAAGTTTTGGTAAACCATACCAAAGCTATGAAGAAGATGGTGCTCCGAGACAATCGAACGCTGCACAATGACTTCGGATTACCGACAATTTTGCAACAGGTTCTTCACCATACGAGTCGTAATACCACCCTTTGGGCCAAACAGCACACGCCTAAGATTAAAGCGCCTCCACACCAATGACCTGTGGACTATTGGACGTCGAAACTAATGTGTAATAAATTAATATCTCTCTGTTTATGTCATGTAATTCTTTGTTCCTTGTCAAATTAATTCAATACGTTGAACAATGCTTACAATATAAATACCAAATTAAAAAAAGACTAAACATAAAAAGACAACGGGATCCATCGCACCGCCTTAAGTGATGCACTAGACGCCATATTTAAAGCTGCTTCATTCCTCCTGAAGCTTGCCTTAATAGAGCACGTTGAATATATTTCAAGTAACAGATCAAGCAATGCATCCTTGTCGAGTAGCACTCAAGCCTGTCATCCGAACCTGTAATCGGTAAAAACAGACAGCGTTGGCGATGTCAGCATCACATATGAAGAGACTAGAATGAAAACTACAAGACACAAGAACATGGACTACAACGCAGTTGAGTTGGTGAGACAGTTCGATCGATTTGTAAGGCATAATATATTTGGACATAACAGAATTGAATTGAAGAGGATTTATAGTGGTATTAGGGTGCATAAGCCCTATTATACTTTGATACCAAAGGTTGGTTTTGTTGAATGTCCATCATGCTGTCTGTCGGTCTATCTGTCCGTCTGTGTGAACGCAACATTTTTCGACACCCTTAGAAATAGAGACTTGAAACTTCGAAGATATACTGGTCTGTTCCCGCGTCAAAGTGTAAAAATTTGAGTGCTACGTCCACTAGGTAGCTAGGAAATCGATAAAATCGATTTTCGCAAGTCGATAAGTCCACATATCTCCCACAATTTTAAGGAAACAGACCTTAAATTGGTTGGTAGGTTGTTGGAGATGTCCTTCAAAGATTGGGATATGCAACGCCCACAACCGCCGCCCCAGGCCTGCAAACCAAAAAAATTTTAAATTTAATTTTAAAGTCTCCAAACCCAAAAGAAAACTTGGTGGTAATCTTCTCCAAGGATCGGCATATGCATTTATGGACAACATCCTCGACCATAGAAATTTGACATTTGACATATCTTCCACAATTTGTAAGCAAGAGTCAGCAAATTTTGAAAGTATTTTACTGGTAACTTTCCGAAGAGATGGATAAAAAATTGGATGGCCAAGCCCACTCGGACTCCCTAATCCGATACACCTGTGAGTGTAAATCGATAAGACCATATATCTCACACAATGTGACAGCTAGAGTCACCAAATTGCTACTATTGCTACTAATACCACGACCATTCCCTCCCCCGAAAAAAGATAAAAGCCTATGTCTCTCGCATTATAAGAGCTACTGTTACCAAAGTTGGAAGGAAGCTTATTAGGAACATTCTCCATAATTTTTTTCAGCCACGCCCACTCCTGCCCCCAAAATATTCAAAATCCTATGTTTCACATAATTTGAGAGCTACAGTTACCAAACTACGAAGGAAGGTTACTAGCTTATATCTTCCTCAATTTGAAAGTCAAACTTGGACAGTATTTATTGGCTACATCCACCCTGTTATTTGCTACCTGTTTTCAGCTGGCATTACATATGGTATCAAAGTATACTGCAACGTTCTCTCTTATTTTAGTTGCTTTTGCTCCACGAGCTTATTCTAAGCTAGTTTGTGCCATTAGTTTTTTATCCCTCAAAACAGACATCTTAACTGGAAAGACTAGGTGAGTGGTAATATCTATATATATATCAAACAGCTGATCGGCTTAGTTTAATTTGATTCGGTATGGATTTAATTCCTATTCTATTTATGTGTTTAACTGCAAAATGCCAATATTTAATAATAGCGCTTACCTTTCTTAAAACATCAACGGTTTGTGACATTGATATTGCAATTTGATAATCTGCATAACATTGATATAAGATTCGATAAGCCATCGCAAAAAAACATGAATGACTGGGGACGAAAATTCTATAGATGCAGCACACTTTACGAATGTTGAACGTACAGGATGAAGTCTCTTATGGGAAAATTGACGAGAGTGTGAGAATTTGATAGTGGAATCATCATACTTACATATATCTATTGGCTTGTATTTTAAACATTGTAATTAAGTACAAAAAAATTAAAAAGTTGTTATCAGGAGTAACCTACTGCGTAAGAAAAAGAATCATCCTGCTTGGACGGAAGCGCGGTTTGAAACGAGTTGTCAGCAAGCAGCCCTTCGAATTTGTTAATTTTAGCATTACACTTAAATTTATATTTGTAAATATTGTTTAATTAATTATTATTATTATTATTTTTTAATTTGGTGATCTATGCGCACTAGAAATGTAATAAAAAAAATTCGATATGAAAAATTTTTCGCTGTGAGATTTATTTAAATTTACATTATTTATTATACATTTATTTAAATGAGTTACTATTGAAAGGGTTGTAGGAAGCACAATTGGGGATCAGAATAAAAGGGATACAGATTTGGATAAGTAGATGGTTTGGATGCAGTGGATGAAACCGTTGAAAAGTACATGTCAAATTTATATAAGCCATGCCGTTGAGCTATTTTACGTCGTGAAGTCAGCTGCTTCTTCCACTTTGTTCGACGATTTTGGAACCAAGTTTTGATTTGCACTTCTGTCAGAGACAAAGATTTTGAGAGTTCCGTACGCTTGTTGACGCTGAGGTATTTGTCTACCTTAAACTCATTTTCTAAACGTTCCAGCTGTATTGCGCTATATGCCTGTCGGGGCTTTCTTTCAGTGCCTTGTTTTCTAAAACGCTTTCCTTAAATAAAATCATTAAACATTTTTGTTAACAAGTTAATTACAGTAGGCAACAAAATATCAATATAAGAAAAGTATTAAAAAATGTTTGGGTGTCAGCAAGACTACATAAAGTTAGCACAAGTTTATAAAATTATATATTCTATCAATTTTTAATGAAATTTGAGTATCATGTGGTAGTTCTCCAATTAGTTGTATAAAAATATCTTGGATGACTTATCAATAAAATAAAAGGTTTCCTGAAGTTGCTAATGTCTTTTATTTTGAATTGACTGTGCTTTTCAATTGACTAGGTACAAGCCAAGTCACGATGAAATAAATGATATTAACTATCTCGTTCCAAAGTCAAAAATTACAATTATTTTTTAATTTCAATAAAAAAACATGCAGAATTTAGGAACTGAAAAATTAAAATAAATTTGTTTTTGCCTAATGGCTTCTGATGGATATTTACCTTGAACACTAATTAAGTGATGGAGATAAGGAGGCGTTGGTAATTTGGTCAAACATTGCAATTGCATTGGCGGTGAATTTTGAAATGCTGTTGTGAAAGGGCTCGGCAAAATATCTGCTGTAATGAAATCCACGTTTTGCATATACGGAATCGGATGTGTAAGAAGACTGCTTCCATTAGCCCAACATTCCCCGATTTCACCTGCAAATGTAAAAAAAAAATAACATTATCTTTTAACATCGTAACTTTACTTACACAAGGATTGCCAGTTACTCATTAATATAATGATCAAATCAAATTAAAAACTGTTTCAGAAACTTCCTACTTGTCTCTGTAACACCAGTAATCTCTAAATTTTCAGATACCACAGATTAAAAGCTTCTCTAGTCCAACATACATATCAAGTGAAATAAATTTAAATATCGAAATTAATTATTAAAATCAGAAGTTCATGGAATTTAAAAAGGTTAGATAAATTTACTAGTATTAAGAACTGGTAAAAGGATTCCTCCGGTGTTATGAAGCATTACCTGTCCCACACGGGTATCATTGCAGAAGGAATAGAAAAAATGTGGGTGTGGAGCTCCCATCTGCTTTCAACCTACATAGTGCGTGACACCATAGGCCTCCATACAATCTTTCAAGAGATCTTACTAGGACAAATTTCATGATTTGCAATAGGGAATTATCCCACTTATCGTCACTATTATTTTGAATTTGAACTTTTTCCAGGCACCAATAGACCAGCTAGCTTCTTGAACAAAGCAGAACAGACTCAAAAATTTAAAAAATAGCTTAACTTAAATTTTGATGTTGAGTCGACCTCAAAAGCGAAGTTGGGGAAAATCTTATCCAAAACTACTCCTACACTCAGCCCCTATTATCTAACGGAATAATGTTTTTGAAAGACAACTTAAAACAAGAGAGAGAGTTACAGTCGGGCGTAACCGAATGTGAAATACTTTGATAACACACGTAATGCCAGCTGATAACAGGTAGCAAAGATCAGGATGAATGTAGCCAAGAAATACAGTCCAAGTAGGTCTTTCAAATTGCGGTAGATATAAGCTAGTGACCTTCTTTCGAAGTTTGGTAACTGTAGCTCTTAAATGATGCGAGTGGCTGATAAAAATTACGGAGAAGGTTCCTAATAAGCTTCCTTCCAACTTTGGTAACAGTAGCTCTTAAAATGCAAAAGATATAGGAATTTGGTGACTCTAGCTGTCAAATTGTGTGAGATATATGGTTTTATCGATTTACACTCACAGGTGTATCGGATTAGGGAGTCCGAGTGGGCGTGGCCATCCAATTTTTTATCAATCTCTTCGGAAAGTTACCAGTAAAATACTTTTAAGATTTGGTGTCTCTTGCTTACAAATTGTGGAAGATATGTCAAATGTCAAATTTCCATGGTAGAGGCTCCTGGGGAAGGCGGGTGTGCACATTGTCCAAAAATGTATATGCCGATCCACCAAGAAGTAATGATACGTTCGGTATGCTTTTGATAATACAACTCACGGTTCCGAAAGCAAAAAAAAAGCCACAATATCGCTGAAGCCGATGACGTTTCCATAATCTTCAAAGGGAAGTGCCCTCAAGCCCTGCGTGACCAAATGACAAATTACGCCAAAAATGACTATATCGAACAACTATATTATATAGCTGTCATTGGAAGCATCTGTCTGATTCAATTGCGAATATCTCTTTCTGTCCCTCCGTGCGTTTGACCATACTGTCGATTTCTAAACAAACCCGTCTCTAATTACACGCTGATACCGAATTTTTTGGCTATGACCTTCAAAGATCGGCATATGCTACGAACCTTCCTTCCTTTTTTTTGGACACGCCCGCTCCCGCCCTAAAAATTCACAAAAACCTATTTTAAACGATATTTTAAAGGCATACTTTGAAGATTAATTACTAAAAACCTAATTCGATGATCGGTAGTTCTAGGCTACAAAACCCCTGTTCTGTGGCACCTGATATCAGAGGGTATTACTTATTGGTATCAGAGTACGCCCTGCTGCAATGCTCTCTCTTGCTTTTTTAGTTTTAATGTAAAATTGAATATATTCGAATTTATTGTTGCAAGCAGTACAAATATCGGTGCCGACCGGTGTGGATCACTTCACATATCTTATATATGTCATAGGTGCCATCGGTTGATTTTGTCCTTCGATCCGTATCTTTCCTCTCACTTATAAGTAGAATGCTTTTTCAAAATAGATAAAAATCAACATTAACATCCGTCTTCTATATCATGCCACAGGAAACATCCGTATTAAAAAACACAAATAAGAGTTACAAATAACCCAGTGAGCTTAACTACTAGATAACCTGAGTACAGCTATTAAATATATTATTTTTATTTTATTGGGAAATTTCTCTTTAAAGGCTATGTACACTTCAATGTTAGCAGGTATGCAAGTGCTCTCATTTCTTATGGCCGGCGCAAGTACTGAAGCTTAAAAAAAGGACTAAGGACTAGAAAAATCAATATATATGCTTATGAGTATACCCGCATTCATATATATCAAGGCTCTGGAGAATACACTTGCAAAATTTCGCGCGCTTCGAATATTATTATTAAATATTATTTCAGCTTGTCACATATAGAATAAAATTATTGGGTATTTCTCATCCGATCTTTATGAAACTTGTTCAATCAAAAATACTTTAAGGTTTATCACAATCCTTCGGGACTTTTTTTTCTTTAGGAAATCCAAGTGTATCGATATTCGCGAAACTCTGGCAGTTATCTACCAAATAAAATAAACTGATCGGATATGTTAAATCGGTTCGACTGTTGTTAAATACTTTTCCACCACTGCAATATGGCCTTTGTGCACATTTTTAATGGGTATAATTAATTAAATTTGCGATTAATTAAAATGCGACCTGGTAAGTGTAGGCCTAAAATGGAATTCAGAAGCCTTCTGAGGTTGCTTACCTTTCACAAAAGCGGTGTCAGAAGGGTTTACTGTTTGTGTTATATTTTTTAGATGGGTATTACATTGTCTTCTGCCATCTAATTGTGAGTCTTTATTGGTACACAAGATATTTTCGATACTAAAAGAGACGTTATTTTTATGCTTATTAGAAATGTCCTTGGAGACTACTGCGTTATTCGCTTTATTTAAAGTATTGCACAATATTTCACTTGATTCAAAACTACATTTATTTCTCGTTGCATCTTCATTTTGAGTTGTTCTGTACGCTCTAGAATTTATGTACTGCCGATACATTTTAACCGCTTTCAGCTTCATATGATTTGCCCATGACTAAAGTCTTAAAATTTTTATTATTTTTCCTTCCCATCAAATTATTTGAGCGCAGGTGTGAATTGTCCACAGCATCGTTTCTGACTCCGCCCAGATATTAGCACATTGGCTTCAAAGCCTATGCATCGGTGTACTGAGAACGACAATCCGGATCGCCAGCTTTAAATGACCAATCATGGGCCAAGACGTTTCCATTCATGTCTTTCAGAATTGTTTTGCCTTGAATTTAGACCTATATGTATAAATGTATATGCGAGCATATATAACATGTACGGGATAAATGGTACGCATTTGATATCGTTAACATTCCGACTGTTTGTTTGTTTATTTAAGAAGTGTTAATGATTTTCTACTATTTAACCAGTTTAGACGTGCCACTTCATTTGCGTAAATACGTATGTAAGATTATCAAAGTATTTGAGAAAAAACAGATTAACATATTACCAATTCAATTAACAGTTAGCATGATGACTGCCGCCCAATTTCATACTTTTTTCTTGTGTATTTTGTCAATTAGGTGTGAAAATTCAACATCATACATATGAAAAGAGGATTTTAGTCGGCAGTGCTCGACTAAAGTATATCATGTTCTCATTTCATATCTGTCTATCTATATTTTCCTATTTGTGCAACAAAAAAATAGCTACTTATAATGAAATATATTTTATATTATAAAAATAAATAATAACCTTGATTTACAGATATTGTATTAGTCAACGTAGAATCATTTGACGTCACCGGCTTTTAAGGCATATGATATCGACGAGCTGACACAGATAGAATGGCCGACGTAGCTTTGACTTTTGAATATACATATATACGAGTATATTTTTTGGTATTGTTGATGTCTCTTACATTTTAACAACCTTACGATACGAGTTTCTGCCATTAACATTGTTTACAGGGTATACAAATCTTAAAGTATTTAGTTACATAAGCATGTAAATGTATTAAACAAATTTAAAAAAGGGGCCGCACCCAATACACAGCAATGAACATCTTAACGGCTCAATTTGTATTTAAGTGTGATTGAGCGAGCAGCTTGTGCTCTTGCGCATGTCCACGTACACCGTAATAAATCAAGGCAGCCGACCAGTTCGGTTAAAGCACAGAAATATTTTCTTTCGATCTGCTTTTAACCCTATCTTAAACATATAAATTAAAATCTTAAAAAATAAAAAAAAGGAAGAATGATCTAGTAAAGAGTTCTCTCTACAAGCTATTTAAATATGTTATTCTAGTTTTATTTCGCACTAACAAGTAAATCACAAGAGCTCTAATTTTCAATATACGGTGCAGGGGTATCATAGGGTAAGAAAGCAAGCATGATAAATATATATATATGTATATATATGTATATCTTGATGAAGTTTACCCAGTCGATCATTAGTATGCCAATGTGTATTAAAATCATATATACGGAACGGACAGACAATTTCGGAATCTTCGTTTAGCTTAAATGATTTCTTGTAGCATGAAATATTAACCACTGGAGTCGGCCAAACCAAAAATGCAGAGTTTATGTTGTGAAAGCGCACAGCAGAAGAAAATCAACTTGCGTAAGTACTATTTTGCACAATCAACTCTTGTGTAGATTGAAAAGATTTGGCAGAGCAAGTTATGCACACAACTTGTTACAAATATGTGTTTGCAAATAAAGATACAAACAACAGAAACAGACCCAGCACTTAATTTATGAAATATTTGGTTAATTGGCTTTCGATGCACAATGCTAGTTTGTACGATGTAGCATTGCACAAACCCCAATAGCTTTATTTATAAATAAACATTATTATAACAATTTATAATGCTCAAAAGATTGGTTATTGCAAAAATAAATAAAAAATTGAAATAACAAACAATTTACCACCAATAACAAAATCGAAATAGTTGAAAAACGAATTAGTTAAGTTATGATTGTTATTTGGTAGTTATTCAATGAAAAAGGTAAGTAATGCTCTTCAAAAGGACAAAAGGAACCCATATACCTATATTCATTAAAGAGTTTAGAGAATATAATATCTTAATGTGTAATTAATATACAACAGTACAATATTAATCATCAACTCATCACGATTATAATTTCTCCCTAGACTGGTATGCCTATTAATAGCACCTATAAATAAATCACAACAACTTTGAATCTATATTGTAATTTGAAAACAAATTAATCGAACAAGAGTAGAATTAATTATATTATACTTTAATTACAATGTTGACATGAAAGTAGTTAAATACAACAACAAAAAACAATGTCCCTTAGGGTGTCCAACACAATTCAATAATTGTCCTTGGCTTAACTAATTTTACCCTTAAAAAATAAACTATTAATTGAGGAGGCGAGCATAACATAAGCTGAAAGTTCTTTTAACACCGTTGCCACAAACTTGAATGTGCAAAATTATTAAATATCTCTAACTGATTAAATTATAAATTCTTAACGATGATGATTTTATTAATTTTAAAAAAATTTATTAATAGACATCTTAAGGTAGATAAAATTATACTCATTATTAATTGTTAGTATTAGTAGTATTAAGAAGCTTAGTAAATTAAAAAATTAAATTTTAAGAAAACTAGGTTAAGTTTATACTTTTGCGTTATGAAGAAAAATTATATAATAAATAAGGGTTGTATCAAATATGTTTCGAGTGGTATCTTAATTGTGTATTTGATCATATGTATATCTTATTGAAATATTAGAATTTATCCAACATAATATAAAAAAGCAAAAAAATATTGATACCTCAGTAATTTCTAAGCTACAAAAGATATAGATATATTCAATCTGTCGTTCAAATCTATTGTCAATACATTTTTAATAGATTATTATCCACAGTACTCAGTGCATACATTAAAGTTTCTTCTGGCACATTCTTGTAATTAATTAGAAAACGGCTTAATTCAATTAAAAGTTTATCGTAGCCATTATAATTTCACACGATTATTTATAAGACAAATTTCTGGGACGCTTTTGCTAGATATGGTCTGTTTAGTGTCATTTGGTAGTGTCATTTGTTAATGTCATTTGGTAAACGGACGGACAGATAAACAGTCATGACAATGTAGACGCGGATAAAAATACTGATCAAGAATAGTACCTTATGGGGTCGGGACGTCTCTTTAAATGGGTTACAAACTTAATGACAAAATTTTATTATCCACAAGGGGATAATTTGGTAGCAGCTCAATATAATTTAGAAAAGCTTCTATACGCTCCGATTTGTTCGAGCTGACTTTCTTTGCCAATTGTTTAAATCACACACGTATACACATGAACATAGGCAAGGCTACACCGACTTATCTCTTCGGCTTTATAGCTAGCCTGCACTCATAAAAATAATGCTGCATTCCAATACCGAGCGTAAGTTAACCCTTTTCCAATCACATTTCCTCCACCACTTTACGGGTATAGCTTTGACCTTACGTCGCTTTGTGCATACAAGGGCATGTTCATATATTCATGCTAATATTTAATTGCAAATGTACGTGAATATTTACAATTGTAATTAAAATGCCATTTTTAATCAAATATATGCATAAGTCAATACTGTATTAGTATTATCATGATATGAACTTACGACCTAGAGGATATAAAATAGTCGAGTTCATGCCATTACACTTGTTCGTTCTGAAAGCTTCGCTGGAAAACTAAAATAAATAGAAAATGCCAACGCATGCTCGATGAATTTCAATGGAATTGTTTGTACCCGATACGAAATGGTTTTCGTTCCAATTGGGTATTCGCTAGCTTATTTGTAAAATCTAAATTTATTTATGCTTTGAATGCAAAGTTTGGCGAATGTTGAGTCTTGTTTTACTATTTGGACCTGCAAGTTGCGAAGCCATATACATTTTTGGCTTGCCAATATTAAACGAAACGGCTTAAATTACATTTCGTAACGAAGTTCAATTTTAAATAATTAATCAATATACCAATATGGAAAAATTAAATGAATATCAAGGGCTAACGGGTCGTCTCCACCAATGGAGGGATAACATTAAAGAAAAATATGGTGATGTAAATCCGACAAACTTTGTAGAAAAGGCGAAAAGTAGTGCTCTCGACCAACTTAAAGGTAACGCAAGTGCTAACATGGACTATTCACATATTTATAGGTAAGGTCAAAATGATATATAATCCAAGAATCGTGCACTCGACTATTTCCCAAAGACAGAAATTAAAGCATGGTTTCATATAAAGTCCTAAAAGCCCATAGCTTTGTGATACGTAGGAAGAAATTTTAATAGTGATAAAAACAAATAATGTCGATTTAGACAGTAATTGTTTCCGAATGGAACAGTTTTTGGACTACAGTCACCAAATTTGGGATGCATATTACCAGATCGGACACATATGCCAAATCCCATGGGTTGGGTTAAATCTATGTCAAAGGTTTTAGATAAAATTTTCTCAACAAGAACACAAAGCACACGATATATATCATGTATTATTACACTGTAATGAGAACCATTTCAACAAGAAATTTCTGTTCAACAAAGTTTGTCTATAAACATTAGAAAGAAAAGCAATTTACAATTCTGGCCAATGATTTCTTTTGAATGTGTGAATAATGATGGTTTCAAAATCTTGTTTCGGAACGAAATCATGACCGTAATGCGTCTTTGTGGAAGCAGTTGCTGTCGGTAGTGTCACCCGCCGACGGTGTAACCAATCAGCTTCAACGATGGATACCATGCTTAGACCACGCTAGATGAGATCAACTAAATACTAATGTAATAATGGTACTAATCGAGATCGTAATAATTTTGTACAAAATTCTAGTATTTTCCCAAATTTATTTACATTTTTATATATTTGATTTTTACCTTGATATTTACGGTACCATAACGGTACGTAACGGTACAATACAGAAATTTGAAATAAAATGTGGGAACTTTCCAAAAGGCGATTATTTGAGTGTGTCTTATCCGATATTCACGAAATATTTTTAGTAGACCAATGATGTGTCAGGATATCAATTCAAGGACTACATTAAAAATTTGTTTCCGATCGCGAAGCCAGAGGAGTCGTCGATAATTAATTAATTAAATATATTATTTGTAAGGGGTCGGATATATTTTCGTCTACTACTTACATACTTTTGCTGTTGATGAGGGCATAAATTTGCATGAGGGTAGAAAGAGCACAAACAAAGCACTCAAATTGAGCACAGGCCACAGTTTGTCCCTCAATAATTCTATTCAGGCTTTTCTAAAATCTTTGGAATATTAGGTAGGGCAAATATAGTTTCATGTTATGAATTTTGTACTGTACTTTTATTACATGGATTTTTTACAGATACAAAACACGTGCGGAGTTGATACGAGTATCAGCTGCGGTGATGGGCATTGAGTTTTCATATGCTGCAGAAACGGCTTTCGTGTCACCAACATTGCTTAAAATTGGAGTGGAACATCAGCATATGACTCTGGTTTGGGCTCTGTCACCTTTAGTTGGATTTTTTCTCTGCCCCATTTTGGGGTCTTTTTCAGATCGCTGCAAATTAAATATAGGACGCCGACGACCGTTCATAATCCTATTGTCTATTGGAGTTTTTTTTGGTAAATAAGAAATTTGAATGTTGAATAAAAATAGCATTATTAATTTTTGATACTTGTGTAGGGTTGATATTGGTTCCGAATGGAGAAAACTTGGGATATTGGTTTGGTGATGTGGACCCACATTTACAGGCTGCTGCAATGAATACGACGTATAACACAACGTATAACTATTTAAATATAGTACCGCATAGAGCGACAACTACGACGTCAGAGATAAAAAATTATACAAAAATTTCACATCCTTGGGGAATTTTTTTCACTGTGCTAGGAACTGTACTACTTGACTTTGATGCGGATGCTTGTCAAAGTCCATCCAGAGCATACCTTTTGGATGTGTGTATTCCAGAAGATCATGCCAAAGGTCTTTCTACATTCACAATAATGGCTGGCCTAGGTGGGTTTTTTGGTTACTCAATGGGTGGCTTAAACTGGGATGAAACTGAAATTGGTATGTTATTTTATATATACAAATATTAGACACTTATTTACACTTTTACACGCAGGAAGGCGACTGGGAGGACATGTCAAAGCTGTATTTACCATTATTACATTCATTTTCATTGCCTGCGTGACATTTACAATAACCAGCTTTACTGAAATTCCGCTTTGGGCAATTTCTTCCCCCTCAAGACCCAAGGAAAAACGTCCCTTAGATACCGGCTCTATAAATTACGGTTCTATTCATAGCGATGATGACATTAAAAATCACGAAAATTATGATGAGGTGAGCGAATTTAACGTAATTGCATCTAACTAATAAATATTAAACTACAACTTATTTGAAATTGAGAAAACATATAATCAAAGCTCTGCAACGTACTTAGCAATGCTAATTTCTGTGCACTTATTATCTTAAAAATATTTTTAATTGTGTGCGATAAATATGCAGAGTATTACTGGAAAGAAAATCGAAACGGTAATAGTTGCCACGGTTAGACGGAATAGGAAAAAAAGTTTCACATTTAGTGAATTATTTTTTTTTTTTAACTCACATCCTTTTTTTGTGCTCTGCTAAAAAAAAAATTCCTAAATTCACAATGCATTCATATTTTGGGTGTGGCTTAAGTATCGGTGCGCCTCGTGGTTTAGGCATGCCTATTAACATCTGCCTATTTTGCCAACCCTGTGCTATTGCATACCCTTTAGTGATATATGTTTAGTATCTCCTCTCTGCCCCACTACTATTATTCACCAGTATGGCAAAAATATGACCGTACCAGGACCGGTTTCCAGCTGCATTAACAGCGGTATCATTCGGCTGCTGAAAAAAAAACCATAAGTGGCTTAAGATATTGTATATCATATACAAAGGTGTTAGGGTTAGGATAAACCGCTTTACTTAATCTTATTCCGGAATTTAAAAAATCCGTCAAGACTCACAACTCTTTGAAGAACCCCTTTTTTGAATACGGGAACTGCAGGTGTGTTCCACTTAGAGTTCTTTGCATTTTCTTCAATGCCTCCACACTGTTTGCAATCAAAGTTACACTTAATAATACTTTATACTTATTTAAATAATTTTGAATATCAATTAACTTTGATACTTTTATATAGATGACACCCGCTGTGGCATCGGAAAATTTAAGCGCTGAGCAGGAGAATTTTGATGAGACTTCGTTCACCGAAAACCAAGAGCCTGTGAATGCCACAAATGAACCGGAAGGCAAAGTGGAAATACAGTCGCTATCGCATTATTTGCTTTCTATTGTGTACATGCCATATTCCCTGCGCATAGTTTGCCTAACGAATCTCTTTTGCTGGATGGCGCATGTATGCTACTCACTTTATTTTACCGACTTTGTCGGGGAATCTGTATTTAATGGAGATCCAAGAGCTATGGAAGGATCAATTTCACAACGAAAATATGAAGAGGGTGTTCGCTTTGGATGCTGGGGTATGGCCATGTACTCGCTTTCCTGTGCCTGTTACTCACTGGTTATTGATAAGCTTATTCAACGATTCAGGTAAACTCAATTGTTTTAAGCCCGCTTAAAATCCAGAGATTTTATTATTATATTATAGAAATATACTTTACGAAATGAAAACTAATGTCGGCACACCAATGAGCTCAAATTTTAGTACATGTGGTAGTACAGAGTCGAACTGCTTACATCTAATTTGAACCATTTGATTTGAAATCAGAAATGTAGTCAGGAATCTATATTTAGAGACTGGGCTGGACTGGACTAAAATCTAGGCTAAAATCTTGGGGAAAAAATGTTACATATCGATTTGCAACTCGAAGTGTTTCGACGGCTTGTGGAAAAATCGTGTCGAGAAAAGTTGCGTGCATACAGATAGATGAACATTAGGACACATGGGGGACAGTACGACGGACATCGAAGAAATCTGAAATACTTCTCTACTCTACTAACCTTAAGTGTTTTACTATTATAAGTCGTACACTTCTTAAATATTCAAGCCGATACGTTGGAATAAATTTTATTTTCGATTTCATTCTGTGTTTCTTAATCGATTAATCAAAATTTGATTTGTATCGACATTAAGTTATCGAACAAATACATGAAATTAATCTGCGCATGGTATTCCAGAACCTTTATTATCTAACGGAAAGAAACAGACAGGCGGTCATAGATAGATGAAAACCAAATTTAAACAATACATTTTCCCTTATTAAAATCAGTAAAGTATATTTCCAAAAAGTTTTTGGCTAAGCCTGCATTTCATAGTATTTTTTTTACCCAGTTTTTAAGTTAAGTTAAGTCCAACAGCTATTAATTGCAAAAAGAGAGAATCAGTTTATCGGACTTTAGATTTTTTACCTTTAAGATAGAGGATTGTTGAAAAAGCAGTAGGGCCAAATTTTTTCTTCTCAAAACCGGGAATATAGGGGCTGCTCAAAGGAAGAAAACAGACAACATTTTTAGGCTACGTTGAGGTTAGCTTAATACACATAGACACCTTTGGCTGCCGTATATGAATTCTTCTCCATATTCCTGACACAGTGGATATCGAAACAGAAGGATAAAATGCATTTTAAAATACAGCGATCTTTTATGGGGCGCTGATGTTCAACAAGCTGTACCCTTAAGTGGCCCAAGGATACCAAGCACGGGCTTGTTAACTCGCAAAGCCATGCGGCAATAAATAATCTATATATTCAGTTGAGCGACAAAGTAACATATGAGAAGTTTTAGTTTGTCAATTTCTCGGTACATAAAAAAAAATTCCAAATTATTATCACAAAGAATGTCTTCATTGTCGTGGAATACTTAAGCTGTGATGACGAGATATAATAGTTCCGTGCTTGCTTTCCGTATATTGTGAGCCAAGTTTGGCGAAAGCTATGTGCTTTTCTCCATATTTGGTTAAAGTGACCTCTGTTCTGCTATTCGTATCTTTCAGGTGTAACAATACTGCTTTACTCTCATCATCTGCCCTTATACAACTCTTTTCTACTAAAATTGGATAAGATTACAGCTTTATGACATTATTTACGTTCAAAACATTTGTATATTGAAGCAAAAACTATGCGCTCTAGTGTCACTATATTTACATTTGAAATAATTATGACTTATTGAAATTACTTAAGACCATTATATCTTTATTCAAGGGCAAAATCGGTTTATGTTGGAGGACTTCTTTTTTACTGTACTGGCATGACATTAATGGCACTTACTCGCAGTAAATTAAGTGTTATAGTTTTTAGTTGGACGGCAGGCGTTATGTACTCCACCCTCTTCACAATGCCTTACTTGTTAGTGGCACATTATCATTCCATGGGAACAGTAAGTAAAAAACTCTAAATTACAAACAAAATATATATTTAAAAAAAAAAAAAACAGATTTGACATACAACACTCCCGAAGCTTATCAAAAAAGAAGTCATCATGCTTTGCAAAAGGATATCTCGCAAACCCACTCACTAACACACATTCATAAGGCGTTAGTACCTTGTTGAAAAAGTCAGTACCTGCTCGCATACCCTTAAAGGGATCTACTAGAGAAAATATCTCAACGAATGCAAGCCAAATAATAATCTTAGTTCGCTGCTCGACATTAAATATTGCTTACGCGTTGCGTTGCTTTATTCCAGCTTTAAGGTTTCATAAATAAGTGGTTATAGTACCGCAAATATTCGAAAGATAATGTCAATGAAAAATTAATAATATGATTAATAAATACAAATGCAATATTAAGATAAGGGATTCTCCGTTCATTGACCGAGACTTTAAAGATCAATGCAAGGAGGTTAAGCTAATCCTAATATCCTCCCAAGTAGTATAAGTGGGGCGGTAAATTGTCTTCCTGCACGATTCAACCTGCTTCGGATGAATGGTGTGTTGTGGAATTAGCTATTTGGAGCGTTTCTGTAACATCTACAAAAAGTCGCCTCCATTTATAAAACAAAGGGGTGTATCGGGTAAGGCGACTTGAGAAGATCTTTAGTGTTCGATAATCAACTTACATGTACATGAAGCATTCTCACGAGTTCTTTTTTCCCTGCGTGATATGAAGTTATTTCACATATAGTTTCGTAAACTTATGATTCTTTGGCAAGAGTGCTGGAAATCTTGCGTCGTACCTACGAGTTGCCTATGCCAATCGCCCGACAGTAACCGTTGTATGATGAAGATCCTTCGATTATAACCCAAAAATTGTGGCTAGCTAGCACTGCACTGTATTTTATTGAAAGTATCTTATGCCTTCAAAACACATCTCCGATGCGCATTCCCACGCTAGACAGTTTGGTCGTGTAAGACAAAAAGATTGGATGCTCTCTAGCGAGGTGTATTCCCGCAACATTATGGAATGCAACACGATGTGTACATCATCCAAAAAAGTTTTTTTTACACTCACTGCCTAGAATATTTTCCAAGTATGGTACAACATAAGAGCTGCATATAACTCCTATCTACGCTATGAAGAATCCGTGCAATTCACAAGCGATGAATGAACATATCTTTGAATTTCTATTGATTATAACATGATGGGTATAAATAAATAAAACCACTAGAATCTCAGTGAATGACCAATTGGCTGTAGGTCCCTTCGATGCGTCGAAAAGTACTTGCAGCTTTGAAGTGCTGTTCTGAGTTTTCAGTATACTATGCTGAGAAATTGTATAAAGTAGTGCTCAGTATACAATAACATCAACTTCGTTCTAACAAGCATTAATATGCGAATAGCCGAAGAGCGATTCTGGCAAATCCCTAGAAGGCACTCTAACCCGAATGAGTACCCTCTCAAGAGTTTCAATATGATTACAGTAGTGCTCTTCAGAATCAAGTATTACATGCACTTCGTTGATTAATTCCTGGCTAAATTCTTCATTTTGCTGATACCGATAGTGGTGCAATTAGGTGTGATGATGCTTCTGGGTTTGCACGCCTTTGCAAACTTCAATGATATCTGCCCATTCCCCCTATAGAAAACGCATTCTTTTTATTATATTCGTTCAAAATCAAAGTTCTGGATGAAATACCAGTTTGCTTGTACCAGCAAGAGTCTCCATCAGCCCGACGATGTCACGGGTCGCATTGCACCTAAGCCTGACAGTTACCGTTTCTGTGGTGTTGTTAACAGACGGTTTCGACCTGAACATATCGTAACAGAATAACAATTTCAAAAACATTATAGGTTTTAAGATATTCTAATTTAAACCAAACATTTAAATTATTCAAAATAAATTTCTTTTAAATCTGTTTTAGTTTGAAGTGGACGGCAGTGGATGTGCAAAATTGGAATCTGGAGTGCGTGGCTTGGGTACAGATGTTGCCATAGTAAGCAGTATGGTTTTCTTAGCCCAATTTATTCTATCATTGTGCATGGGCGTGATCGTAAAGGTTTCTGGAACCACTACAGCAGTAATAAGTACCGCCAGCTTTTTAAGTTTCTGTGCAGCGCTATCTGCAACAAAAATAATTTATCTAGATCTATAATATGATACTAAGTACAAATATTTATAAATATGTATTATACGTATATATGTATATATATATATATATATATATATATATATATATAATATTGCATATGTTAATGCTTCAATATAAATAGTTGAATAAAAAGAATCAAGTCCGTGCAGCTTAATGATTCATTGCAATGATTGCTAAAGTTAATTAAAGGTAAGTCTATCTCAAAGATGAAGAGTTTTGTGGCTAAGACTTGGCCATAGGCAATTCCTGCTTTTTAATAATAATATACCTTTCAAATTTGGTGACTGCGAGCTTGTGTAGGATATCTGATTTTACCGATTTACACCATCAGTTATTGCAGTTTTGCCGGTAAAAATACCTTCCCAATTTGGTAACTAGCTCCAAAACCGTGAAATATATAGGCATTTTCGAATATTATTATAATGGTTTAAAAAAAATCGTTTTATTTGATTTCCCATGCCCTGTGGACTAACTAACCAAATTTGTTTCAAAAGCTGCGCTCAGACAGAGGAACAAATATCGCACGACAACTAATAATCTAACCTTCGATATCCGATAATAATAATAAAATAAATATTGAACATAAATATTTAAATGAAATAATTTTACGTTTAAAATTCATAATTGGCACGGACTGCATTGACCAATAATTGTTGACAATATAAAGCTCAGTTTGTGTTCCTTTATTTTTCGACATATTCGCGCACATAGAAAAATACTTTTTTTTGTTTTATGTTATATTTTCAAGTATACATGTAGCATACATGTAGCTTTAGATAACTACGCTAAACATTCTCCATTTTGACAAAGGGTGGTAGAAGGTTGCGTATGATAGGAGAGTCACTTCCCGGTTCCGTGTCAACTGTTAAGCATGAACATATCGTCCCTATGCAGTATTACACAATGTGAAGGGGAGCCCTTTTATTTCCTGCAGGATACGAACAAAATCGGTACCAGGCGGCCATCTTGACCGCGCATTAGACCCGGGGCCATCTGCCCCCAGGATCAGTACCACAGAGATCGCATTGGAAAGATATCTTATAGTAGATAGTAAACTTGTGATTTTCTTCTCAAAAAAGGTAGCGATATCGGAGGAATTATGCAGCGAGACTAGCGGAGTGTGGTACTTGCGGGATGTGCCCGGCGGTTCCCTGATGTCGTAGGGGTTGCCGATCGTGTAAATACAATTTATGGATGTCAGTGCGAATGCCCATAAGCGAGACAGTTTGTTCAGTACTTCACCAAGGCTGCCAGGAGACGTTTCTCAGCGTTCAGTTTAAAAAAGTGCTGACACATCCTCAAATCAGGCCCAGTAGCGGAAAGAGATAATTCCTCGAGTACGTCAGTCGTCCAATCTGCGAACAAGAGTAGATCTCCGAAACTAGATTTGTACAATAGAGTTAAATGAAGGAAGTATTGGGACTTTGTTCTTGAATTGTGGCGTCATTGGAAATATGGACAAGTTTTACTATATGTCATGTAATTTCACCACATGTCTTAAGGACGACAATGACTTGGTCTGCTGTATACTACAAAGATGTGGGCTCGCCAAATAATCATCCCATTCAAATGGATGCCCACGTAGCAGTTCGGGTCAACACCAGGGAAGGCCGGAGCGGGAAAGTCCCACATGCTGATAATACGCATTTGATGTCGATCTTCCACTCAGAGGTCCACCGCTCACATATTCCATCCAGTCCGGTACATCGACAGTAACAATGTGCAGGGACAATCATATGGTTCATCAGGCTTCCAGAAACTTTTGAAAGGGTTGGGGGCGTCACACCACAATATACGTTGGCCGCTTGCCAGATTTTGGAATCATTACAATCTAGGCACGGTTCTACTGCCGTGGGAAATGACCACTCATAAGCATTGCGTTGAAATTGACGCCCTTGTGCGGCAAGGACTTTTCAGCTCGGCTGGTGCTTTTTTCAACTCAAGCGCTCTTAGCTGCAACGGCACCTCAATTAATGTGATGCTGTTGATGGGGCCAGACAATTGATACGGAGCTTCTAACATGCTTACAACCTCTTCCTGGTGGGAAGTCTCCGAGTGCAAAAGCATAAGAGTGACCGGGCTGACCATATTCGCCGGGCACTTGGGGAAGTGGCGCCATAGCGTTCCAGCCGCTCCAGAAGATTGTTTCGTCATGGTTGGCTACTACTTAGCCAGTAGATGCCCTAGATACCTTATTGCGCAAATTTTCGGGAAAACAAACAACGGATTCGATTAAATAGTTCCTTCAGAATCTTCAATATTACCATGTCATGTTACCATGTCCATGTCACCATCAAATAGGAAGAAATAATAAAAGAGTACCTCGCATATGATCTGGACTTGCCAATCGAGGAAGGTTAGGTTAGGTTACACGGCGATGGGCTTATAAGGCCGACACATATAGGTCAGGTTTAGCCTGTTGTGATACCGTCTCGGATTCGCTTATTCTCCGAGAAATGTGTCTTAAGGAGAATATCACATTCTTCAGATAACCTAGTATGGGTGGTTTTTTCTCCCCACGATTTCCGTTTAGCCTGGTTAATGTTTTTTTTTAATTCCGCTAGACTAGACTTATGGTGACACAATTGAAAATACACATCAAGTGTTTTGAAGTTTCACTCTCGTATTGATTAAACGAGAAAACTTACAAAATATCACAAATTATATTTGGTATACAAGCATGAATCTAAGGCGAATAGCGCTAATCTGCATGACACTGGCAATTCTGCTCAAGATTTACATTCAAAGCGAGTCTGTCAGAATATTTCCATCCATCACAATGATCAGAAGTTGCTTAGCGGATATCATCACAAATGTCTCTGCGCCGGAGACACTGGGATTTCATTCGATATAGTTTCGACCACATTTGCGGTGGGGCTCTTATTAGCCAAAATGTGGTGCTGATCGCAGCTCATTGTTTTGAGATTTCGCAGGAATGGAGAGACCTACAACAACCGAAGGACATTTAGTTGAGGTGTCCACCATGGAGATTTTTTCTTGGGCTTGGACCCACTGATGGGGCAGGCTACCTTAAAAGCGTAATTGCATGCCCTCGTGAAAGTGTCTGTAAGGTGTAAAGAAGGGATCAGGTATTACTTATTACAAACTATGAGATTTGTATTATGAATGAAGATTAAGAGTAACTGACCCGTCAAGTTTGTGTCCGTTCTAAAATATGGTTGGTATTAAAATTTGAGTTCGTATCCCATTCTGCAATTAAGCATTGTTTGGAAACCTTCTTCTATAATTGAAATTCATTATTCTGTTTCTCAAAATCCGAATTCCCATCAACGCGACTCCTTGTTGCCATAAATAACGTTCATTTAAAATCCATGTAATTACTTACAATAATTTTGAAAGTTAGATTTAGTTTCGATTATCGTGTTTGTCGCAATTTTGAAATTATAATTGTGGGTAATATTTTCAGAATGAATGTCAAATATTTGTAGGGGTGGACCGAGATTATCGATATAAAAATGTAATTTATTGAGTAAAATAACATGATTGGGAACATCCACATTCAGAAATGATGGAGTTTTCGCAACAGTAAACGCTTATCATCATATAAAATAATGATTGATGCTTTAGAATAGAATAGAATAAAGAATTTTAATATGCATGCACGGTTTAACAAATGCAGACTTGATATCCACACACAGTTATGCATGCATATAAAATATGTCGCTCAAACTAATGATTGCTGCGCTTGACCCGCTCAGCGTGCTTGTCATACAACACGTTGTTTTTTGCATAGTAATTTGTGTTTTGATCCGCATTTAGCTCCGGATTATATTCATATCCGACTCCCTATCACCTCAGCTGATCCAACCCCACAGCCGACTCCTCCGCTTGAGATCGTGGGCAGTACGTAGTAATTGTTGTCATTCATTAGAGTTGGAATACTACAGTTACTGCTGCTGCTGCTATTCTCATCGCCATAGTTTAAATGCGCTTTGACAGTGGCGTAGATTCGCAAGGCAAATCATCTTCACGACTACGTTTTCTTGTTCGAGCTGCAACATTTATTATTTTTTTTTTTTTGGCTTCTAAACGAGATGTTTGCGGTAGTAATATTCAAACTTTAAAAATGTTTGTTTCATCGCTAAATATAGTAAATATGTATATAGTAAACAACTATCGACAGATTTCTCCACAAAATGTGAAGGTTTCAAAAGCTTTAAATTATATTTCGGCATAAATAAGTATTGTTTCAGATCAAAATTTTTTGTTCAAAATATACACTTTTTATATTTTCCACAGTATAGATACACAATATGTTTTCCGGGTCAAGGGTATTGCGCAGCAGCATAAAATGTATTCTGGGAATCTATTATTTACCAAAAGCAAATCGTGTTAATTTTTCCCAATTACAACTTAAGGCGCATCGATCTAATATTTTAAAAAAACCAGCGAAATTCCAAAGCTCAAAACTGCTTACCCATCATAGGAGCATGGGAACGTTAATCAAAGTAGGACTGAATAGTACAAAATTCTACATTGAAATTGACGGAAATGTTGCTGAGTTAAAATTCAACATTGTCGATGGGGTTATGGAAATAACAAGCACAAAAGTTCCTGAACAATTGGCCGGACACGGTCTGGGAAAGATATTGGCTAAGGTATTTCTTCACTGCAAATACAAAATTCATAAAACTTCATACAAAATGTTAAAACAGTTGCCAAGATGGGCATTGTATGTGGATCTCGTACGCCTCTTGTAAAAAATGTTGTGCTTTAGTTAATCTTGTATACACGATGGAAATTTTACAAGTAAATCATCTTGGTTTACATTTATTTATATGAAGGTAATTATTATAATGTGCAAACTAATCTCTTTTCAGGAAGCATTGTATTTTGCAGTACAACATGACTTGCTCCTCAAAATATCTTGTGAATTCGTTCGATATTACATTAACAAATATGAACCACGTTATCAGAAATATGTCTTGTATTAACTGTGATGGATTGTACTGATTAATAAACTCAAGGAATATAATTATGGACTCTAATGATTATAAGGGCTTAGTACTTTATCATGAAAGATAATGTTTTTATAATTCAACGTAGAAAATTGCATTGACGGATTAACCAAATAAATTCGAGATTTAGATGGTTTAATGGTATTGCCTTGAGAAATCGAATGTGTTCAAGTGTGTTCGTGAATGGAACACAGAACAATGAATCGTAATTGGGTTTGCTGTTTAAGGGCAGTTCAACCGGAATGGATTACTACGGAACTCGATGCGGACTCCGAAGCCAGATCTCCTGCCCGAAACATGGCTTCAAGGCGCCAAAGCCATTGCCATAGCATTATTTGATACTAACCTGCTCTTGATAAAAGTTAATGTCTTGACAAACTTAGAAAACTTAACACATGGCCGAACTCTGAATTACAGAAAATCTGCGGATTACTTACACATTTTTTCCATCAAGCTTATGGAAAAATTTAAAGCATTTAAAAATAGGATGAATGGACTTTGGTCTTTCCAATTATTTATATCGATTTAATAGGTCCTTCAGAGTCTTCAATTACACCTCTCCATGTCACCATCAAATAGGAAGTGGAAACCAAACCTCGCATGTGATCTGGCCTTGTCGAGGAAACGATTCGAATAATTATACAAGTTTAGAAGGGTCAACTACTCTGCAGTGACTCCAGCTATCAGTGGGCGCTGAAATCAAGCATCCAGGTTGCCCGTTCCTCACCGCGGTTGGGAAGAAACAGGATCCCCTTTATAAACATACCGGAACTCTGTAATATTCAATCTATTAGGTAAATTTGGGAGATAGCACAGTGCCTCAAGTTTAGGGTAGTGAGGATATAGGAGTAAAGTTGAAGGTATGGCTATACGTTTTTTGCAAGACAAATTATGGATTTATAAAGGAAAGGAAAGGATAATAAAGGTAGAGATAATCAGCTATGTACAGCTGTAGCTAACTGTGTGCGAGTTGTGGAAAATGCATTATACCATTGGACTATTTCTCAATTCAAGTTAATCATATTTTAAGGCATTAATGGACTTTATATAAAAAGGTTAATTCAAATTAGGTTTGAGACTTTACATATTTACACAACGCAACCTCCACTAGCCAAAATCATTCATTTGCAAAGACGAATTATTATTTAGCAATAAAATGTAATTACGAAAGAAATTTAAGTCGAAGTTCTATATTAATATAAATAATTGTTAATCACATTCTGAGCCGAATGGCTTATTCATAGGTTTTACTTATGAAGCCCTCTTCATTGGTTGCAATTCTGTTTTATGTGTTTGGAAATCTAGAGTCAAATCAAAGAGATTCCGTTTCCATAAATGCTGTTAAAATAAAATACATGTAACTATATATCATAATAATCTTGAAAATTATAATTTGTTTATACATATAATTTGTGTCGATAATTCTTAAATTTTAATTTTAATTCTTTGCACTGAGTTTGCTTACATTTTCGCAGTGAATGTTAAATATTTTTACTAGTGGACCGAAACTATCGAAATACAAATTTACAGTTTATTGAGTGCAACAAAATGATTTAGGAACATTTAAGATCATTTAAGATGCTGAAAATATATGCATAAATATATTTTATATACAATTTTTTTAAGAGAAATTATATGTATGTATGTGTATTGCAGCAGAATTAAAATATTATTTTAATTTAATGATTATATATTAAACTAACTAAACTAAGAACAATTCAATTGGCCAGAGCTTCGCTAAGAAAAAACAGATGACAGATACAATTAATTAATAAACATATCTACATATTTTCAGACATTATTATGTTAGCCTTCTTTTAAATAAATCACACTTTATTTGTGAAAGTAAGCGAGCTCAAAAATATTTTCCTTTTCTATATGTTTGACTTGATCATTTAGTACTATATCATCGTTGAATTGCTCAACGAAACGGTGGAAATGGGCCGAAATTTAGTAGAAAAATATTCTATTGTTATTTTTACTATCGGTAGATTTCTCCACACTATGTAAAGGTTTCAAAAGCTTTGAATTCTATTTCGGCATTAATAAGTATTGTTTCAGATTGTTTTGTTTAAAATAAACACTTTTATTTTTTGATATTTTTCTATATATATAGATATATATATATATACAATATGTTTTTCATGACAAGGGTTTTGCGTAGCAGTATAAAATGTATACCGGGAAATCTTTTACCAAAAGCAAATTGTGTTGAATTTTCCCATTTACAAACTGAAACACCGCGTTTTAATATTATAGAAAAACCAGCGACATCTCAAAGCTCACATCTGCTTACCCATCATAGGGGCATGGCGACATCACCTGAAATAAAAAAGGCTAATAACAAATTTTACATTGAAATAGACGGAAGAGTTGCTGAGTTAACATACGACGTTGCTGATGGAGTTATGGAAATGATACACACAGAAGTTCCAAAAAAATTTGGCGGACTTGGTCTGGGCAAGCTATTGGCTAAGGTATTTGTTCATTACAAATACAAAATACGTAAAACTTCATCCAAAATGTTAAACCAGTTGCCATGCAATCTGGTTGCTAGCCAACAAATAAATTACACATATGGATATTATGCATACATTCGAAGCTCACATACTAAATTATTTTCATACCTGAGTGCACAACTATATTGTTCTTGTACGTCAGCCGTAAAATAGTTCGTGTTCTTAGTTAAGGTTGTACGCTTAAGTGAAAGTTAATTTTGTAAATGCGATAGAAAATGTATATTTACATTTATATATCAATATAAATCTCTTTTCAGGAAGCATTGCATTTTGCAGTACAAAATGACCTGCGTCTAAAAATATCTTGTGAATTCGTTGGATACTATATTAACAAGCATGAACCACGTTATCTGAAATATGTCTTGTAATAACTGTGTAATTGATTAATAAACCCAATTACTAAATATGGACTCTACAGACTATAAGAGCCTAGTACTTTACTATGGAAGATTACGTTTTTATAATTCAATGCAGAAAATTGCATTAGACGGATTAGCCAAATTCCCAATACAATCGGAATTTAGATTGTTTAATGGCATTGCACTTGCCTTAGGGAATCGAATGCAAGAGTGCATTCGTGAATTGAACCCATTGAAAAATGAATCGGAATTGGGCTTGGCGGCTACAATGACACTTATCTACGCTCACAAACATTGCCGTCTAAAAGATCTCGATGCATTGCAAGCACTGGAACATCGAATAAAAAATGTAAACAACACCATCAGCTCATCTTCATGTTACTATATAGCTGTTTTCCTTTTCTTAATTGGCGATTTCGACTCGACTTTCGATTATATAGGTAGGGCTATGAAAATAGATCCAAATTTCGATGCGGCTTTGGTCTTAAAAGCTTGGACCGAACTATCTTCGAGTTCAGATCGGGCAGCCAATGGAAAATTGCAAAACATGCTCGATGGGTGTATTTCTCGCAGCAACGGAAAGAATATTGACGCCACGCTGGCACTTGTGCGATTTTTTCAAAAACGTCGGCAATTCGAAGCGTCGCTGCTACTAATCAATAAGCTGAGCATACGGTTTCCCGACATAAGCATACCCCTGATTGAGAAAATGGAAACCCAGATGGCTGCACTCGACTGGGATTACTCGCTGGATACTGCCATTCGCGTAATCAATATGGAGCCCTTTAATGTGGCAGCGCTGCGCACTAAGGGATTCTTGCATATTATAAGGGAAAGCAATTTAAAAGCCGGAACAGCTACACTTCAACAACTACTTATTTCTATAGAGCGCATAGAGCCCGGCAATCATATACTTCTCATTGAAATATGCCAATTATTTTCTCGTATTTGCTCAAGAAATTTGGAATTGCTCCAAATGACTCTGCGATGTGTTGAAAAAGTGATTGAGCTCAATCCTGGCAATGTGAGCCTCTTAACCGAATTGGGTCATCAAAAATTACTGCTAAATAATGTTGCCGATGCTGAGGCAGCATTTCGATCTGCTTGTAATATTGATAGCAGCAACTTTGATGCCCTCTGTGGATTGACATTGTGCAAATTGAAAACATTTGGAGATGTTGAAAGCATGCCACAGATAAGACAGCAATTAGCATATCTCACAAAACTTACTGATAATAAGCCTGAACCTATGGTTATGTATATGTCGGCTTTATTGACCGAAACGAAGGAGCCGCAATCTTCGTCAGTGCAGCTATTGGTGAAAGCAGCTGATTTACATTTGAAAAAATTTAGTGTGTTTCCTTTTGGTGTTGAATATGTATGTACCATGAATCCGGATTTTATGCTAATGCTATGTGGGGAACTCATTCGTTACACTCCTGCTCCAATAAGGGAATCTCACAATGAACTGGACCTGGGGAATGAATCATTACACATTACCCTCAAGCACAGTCTAAACATTCTGGAAATCATATTAAATATATGCCCCGGACATCAAGGGGTATATAATTTTGAATAGAATCTCTATTATCCTAATAGTAATACTACTTTTTCATTTTCGTATAGGCCCTCTTTTTGCGAGCAAAGGTTGATTTTCTATGTGGCGAATATTCAAAGGCCATAAGTCGTCTGCAGCACATTCTTAAATTGTTTGGAGATACTTTCACTGACGCACATCTACTCTTGGCTCAAATACTAGTAGAGACAAAGCAGTATCCCAAGGCGTTAGAGTATCTTGAACTTTCTCTGGCACAAACATTTACAGTCCGTGAACGTCCCATGTACCACCTTCTAAAGGGCATCATACTAAAGCATCAAAATAAACTATCGGAGGCACATCAGTGCTTTCTTTATGCATTGCAGTTACTTGGAGGGATCTCTACAAGTCTCCAGCTCCATGATTTTGTTGCACAAACTGATAACACATTATCCAGTTCCGATAAAATGACATTATACATTGAGCTAATCTATGTTCTTCGCGATATGGGAGACACACAAGGAATTTTTGAAAGCGAACGAATTTTACAGTATGCTGCGGAGGAATTTAGTGATACACCCGAGATTGGCCGATTGGTTATCACACACTCGGAGCTTATGCTTGAGAAGTGCAATGTTAGCGAAGCAATAAGTCTGCTCTCTACAATTAAGCCAGAACAACCATACTTTATTCAGGTAAGTTTTTGGACTATATACATATTATACTATATATTATGTTTATTTATAATTAACTTGTGAAAATCTGACTTTTTACTGTATTCGGGAAGAGAAAGCTCTACACTAAGCGACTGTTTAGTGTCAAGTGCAAAAGCGAATAGTTTAATAATCAGAACGGATATTTGCATAAAATGCATAATGCATGTCCTAAAAATGTATTAATTAACTTTGCAGACTGAGGCATATATATTTCTTAACTCATTTCGAAAATACAAGTAGTACTTCAGTTTCGTTTCACATTTGATTCAAATTGATTATTTTCCCTGAATACTTGTGGCCTTAGCGATCAGCTGTTGATCTAGTAGTATACATATACGTAATCAACTTACAAAACTGAGATCAAATAATCCGTACATATTTTGCATTTCTGTTTGAATTTTTTTTGCCAAGTTATTCCGACCAAAGTTTCAAGTGATATTTATACTTTCAATATTCTTAGAAGAAAAATTATTAGGATAGGTTTTTAATTTCATAAATTGTTTGCCTAGTAGACTGCGCAGTCACATCCTCCGCTATGGTAAAATAAGCTTCTCCTTTCCGTTAATAAATCATAATTTCAAGCTAAAAAAAAAACTTAATCATTATTATTGACTTTTTACTTCAAGGCCAGGACACATTTGGCAAACATTTACCTACAACACCAAAAGGACCGCTCCGCATTCTCTAAGTGCTTTAAGGAATTAGTTGAAGCTCGACCGGAATCTAAAAGCTTTTTGATGTTAGGAGAAGCGTATCTATCAATACAAGGTGGGCACTAAAAGGGTTTTAAGACCTCAGCAGCTTATTTTTATTTTTTTTTATAGAGACAGACTTGGCTATTGATGCATATCGAAAAGCTTGCAGTATTTGTCCTTCAAATACACTCTTAATCAGAAAGCTTGGAAGAGCTTACGTTAAAAGTCATCACTATGCCAAGGCTTTAAAGTACTACCATGAAGTGATACAAAATCCTGAGTGCAGTGCCTTAAAATTGGATTTGGCCGAGTTATTTTTGCAACTGAAGCAATTTCAGAATGCTGTGAAAATATTGACTGATAGCCACAAGGATAAAACGTAAATATATTGACCTTTGCTTTAATATATAATTAACCTTTTTTTGTTTTAGGAACGATCACAGCTTTACAGATCTACAACTACGAACAAAGCAACTGTTACTGCTGGCTCGTGTTCATGAGAAATCTGGAAACATTCTTGAATCGTTGACAACACTGCAAAACGCTCGGGATAATCAATATCGAGTTCAGAAACTTTGTACTATTGAACAATCGGAAAGCCCTTACGAGCAGTCAAAAATATTATCAAAGTAAGTAGTGGTAACATATTTTGGGATGATTGTGTGAGATATCTTCAATTCGAGTTATTAGAATCTGCTATCTTTGTAAAAGTTTCCAAGGATATGTGCTTGGAGTTTCGCGACTCTAGCTTTAAAATTGCGGGAAATATGCAGTTTTATCAATTTGCACTTTGAGATATATTGATTTGGAGGCGGGAGTAGTCTTACATTTTTTTTATCGATATAGAAGGAGATATTCTGGAAATATATTTTCTATTTGGTGACTTTTGCTAAAAATTTGTAAAATTGTAACCCAATTGTCGAAGAAAATTGGGCTCACACTGACGGATTCCTTCGGTATCAGAGTTTAAAAACTGCATTGGTGTTTGTTCATCTATAAGATAGTTTTGTGCGCCCCTTATTTACTGTTTTCACTGTTGCAAACAAAATCATGCGTGTAGCCAAGAAATACTGTCCAATTTTGCCTTTCAAATTGCGGTAGATGTAGGCTTTTGTGAATTTTGGTAGATTGTTCCATAGTACAAATTGCGGTAGATATAGGCTTTTGTCAATTATAGGGGCGGAAGTGGGTGTGGCCGAAAAATATTGAAAGATTTTCCTAGTAACCTTTCTTGATACCTTCGGTATCAAAGTATAAAAAGTACGAACCCTCGCTCATTGGAATGACAAATGGAATAACACTAATAATTTTGTTAACATCACACCTGTTTTTCTTATACTTTTATACCGACGGTACAGTATTCTAAGAATTTAGTTCAAACTTTAAAATGTCCAGCAATGTGTGATGATTTCACATTTTTTTCACAATATTTTTTATAGGTAATTACAGGGCACAATAAAGCCAATTTTTTGTTTTGAATAATTTTTCATCGATATTTGGTTTGAAAATCTTGTTGCGTATCAGAATTGAAAATGCCTAACAATTTGCACTTACGTCTAACTTATTACGGGTACTGGGACTCGCACTGGTATAAAATGTTACTTGTATTATTGGAGTTATAATAGGCCTTTAAGGAGTTAACTTATTACTCATATTTTATAAATATATATTTTTAGAGATAAATGGAATGTATCTGCAACTTTTGTGATTTGGAAGCCATGGGCTACATATGTTCAAATTAAGTTGTAAAATGTTGTTTTCCAAAAAGTGGTGGAACTAACTTTTTTGCCTTCATCCATCTTAACTATTTAATAAAACCAATCAGATGATTTTTTGTCACATGTTGGGAAGGCAACTGAAATTTTCAAATTTTAAGGTACGCCTTGTTTGTTCAACATTTTCCCAAAAGTCATTAACAGCCCCATATGCTCTAACAATTTGAAGGTGGATCAATCTACTCTCACCTCCAATCTCTTTTCTCAAGATTATTTATATGTGAATGTGTCTGTGCTCTAGATGGTATTCAAGAACTTATATTCCAAATTTTAAATCTCTAGTTCGTCTAGTCTCTGAGATTTAAGATACCGACCGATTTATATGTCCGACGTTGATGATGTTCTTGCTCAAATACAAAAAGGATCCTTGCTACCTATGCTCTGGTATTATCCTCAATAGATCAGATCAGAGTATTCTGCAGTCAGTGACGTTTCGTTTTGATACCCTAAATATAACAAAATCTTTTCATAGGTAAAAAAGTTCATCAGTTCGAACAATCGTAATAAACTAATTCTTCTAATTTTGGACGACCGTCTGCGATAGCAAGGACATATTGCAAGACGCTTACAAAGTCTATTCTATGATAGGTCTTGATATCGAGACCCATCAAGTTGTGTCGATTTTCAAGTAACTCAGAGCTATGCTGATTTAGCAGCCTAGTTTATTTGGCTGCTGTGGTGTTGCTTTGACGTCTTCATGTGTTGTCTGCTTGGCTCTACTCTCTGTGAGCGGTGCGCATTCTTAACCCATTTAGCATTGGCACAATTGTCTGCTCAAAAGAATTGTCTGCTGTTGTCAATGAATTTTCATTGTAAACTTTGAAAACTGTTCAAATGGAAAATAAAACATTTTTATAAAACAGTTCAGTCCCAAGTCAATAATCTATCATTTGAGTATATTATCAAACTTCTTTTGAATTGGTCAGGTACACGAAGACGATGTTTGCATAAATCTAACAATAAAATTCAATTATTTTTTTATTTGAGACCGTCCATAGTTTTATTAATTTACAGACCCTTACGATATTTTTCTCCGACGGTAAAATCAGTCATGCCTTTGCCGGCCGTTCCACATGTACCAATGCCTACTCTCCCACTTACATTGTCCGGTGAAGCAAATATACTGTTGACTTTCATGCCTGGTTTCTTTTGATTTTTAGTAGTAAAATTAAGCCATTTATTTTTGTCCGACTCCCGTTCTTCTTCCAAGTCTTTGAAGCGCTGTTGTTTTTTCTGCTTTCGTTTTTTTAAATATTCCTTTTGATTCGGTCGATGACGCCTGCAATGATATACCATTAAAAAAAGAACTTACATTCAAAAGAAAAAAAGTGCTATTTTACTTGTTAGATGGGAATACTTCATTGCGAGTTGTGCGTTCACGCAATTCACCAAGTACAGTCGTAGAACGGTTCTGGTAAGCATCGAAGATAACGCTCACTTCACCTTTACCAGTTATGCCCTCTATGGTTGCATCGTAGTACTGCCCGTCCTCTGTCCATTTCGCTTGGCATTTGTCACCGATCTTCCAAACCTTAGCGGATGTAACTAGCTTTTCAGCCTCTAAAAGGGCTGCTTCAATTTCGTCAAAGTAATTGGATGAAGCTGTTTTCGAGGAAGATGGCTCTACGTACGAGGATTTTCGCTGTTCTTCCAATTGTGTCTTTATCAAATCCCTTGTGAGTTTAATGACCTCTTCTAGATCGCCTTTCAGTTTTAGAAGTTCTTCATTACTTGGATCTGTTTGTAAAGCGGCTTCCACCTGCACAAAAGGACAAAACAATTGAGCACACATTAAAGTATCCATCAAATATCTTTCAAAACAACAAAATCCCAAAAGTGTGCCTAAAACTGTTGAGTTGGAAACAACTTTTGTATTATATAAGAAAACCTATTACTTTCCATAAAACGCACATTTTTAAGAAATTGTTGCTATTTGGTATGTCAACAACTCAAAATTGTATAAAAAATATCTTGCAATTCAATTTATTTATCACTCTATGGAAATTAGCGCCCCATTAAAAATACAATTTATCCATTCTCCTGTAATCATATGCAATACGCATATAGAGTAAATAATACACGCAAATGCACAACAATTGTAAGCAGACTAATAAACATACACACACATATATATAAATATCTATGTATACATATTCGCCAGAAAATTGAGTAAGCAAAACAAAAGAATTAGTGTCCATTAATACTCACTTGCTGTAATTGGCATTTGTAGTTTTGTAATTCGTCTGCCATTGCAGAACGTATTTAGCTAGAATAAAATTAACTATATATATTTTTAGTTTTAGAAACGCTATTTTACAAAGCGTTTATTGAATAGTTGAGCTGGAGAACAATCGATAGCTATATCGATAGTTTTTGCTTATCACAAAAATACATTTTATTTAGCACTATCGATTATCTACCAGCCGCAGTGCTCGCATATTTTTAACAGTGCTGACAGTTGGCTTTTTTTTAATTAGAGTTAGCAGGATAATTTAGCAAACGGCTAAAGTATAATTGGGATGGATTATTGATATCCTGTTAAGATAATACAATCGAATTTTTTTTATTTTTATCAAAATCTGTTTAGAATTTCAAAGTTGTTCAGTAAATTAATTTGTTTTCGGTTAAAAGTGCTTGAACGAAGTCAAACTTGTCTACATGACAATTTTTATGATTGTTTAAATAAAAATAGCATGCAAAATATTTTTCTAGCAAAATCGCTTCCTTTTAAATAAAATAATTTTGCATCCCTAAAGTATGAGCTCAAAATAACACGTCACATGAAAATTGGTTGTTACTGCATGACTTGTGGATGTTCCTAAATCATTTTGTTGCACACAAAATACTATCAGTATTTTTCGGTCCACCGCTAATAATAATTGGCATTCACTGCGAAAGTGTAAGCAATCCCAGTGCGAAAATTTTAAATTACAATTAAAAAATGGCCAATAATCAAAATAAATAAAAATGAAATCTTATTTTCAATATTATTTAATTTAATTACATGTATTTTAAATTAACATTATTTATGGCAACAATTGACAATACTCCAGATTTGAAAAAAAACTAGCGAAGGTTATTAAACAAGGTTGCTTTAGTTATTGCGTGAGAACAGACAAACTTAACTCCAAACCGCCGTCAAAGTATGATTAATAATTATTTGATTGAATTAAGAAGTAGCCAAATGGTCAAATACATTTTGTGCAACTTGTCTGGCTATGGCAATTGTTCCTTGCTCTGTGCACAGCAGCATATTTAGACTACATCTCTTTGACCCATCCCTTCTATCTTCAGTGTCAAACAGATCGTGTAAAATAGTATTCAAAAAAAAGTGACTACTGCATCTAATTTCCACTTAATATTCAATTTAAATTCATTTATATGCTCAACAATTTATATATTAACTAACAACTGTGACTGATACTGCTGTCGCCTCTGTGAACAGTTTTCCACATCATTGAGAAATTCCATTTGTTCCAGGAAGATGATAGCCTGTGAGTCCATCACACAGAGCGTCATCAACTGGAACGCATGGGATTTTCTCAATGATGTGAAATTCTATTCACTATAAAATGGTTCCGCAAAGAAATGAATTATAAATGGATTTTGAGGTGGAATTGGATGAGACTATTGCTGTTCTTATTTGACGAAATATGACTGATGGTGGAATGAAATAGTGCTTGCGAAATAGGTACTACTTTATTTTGGGTTACTGTGTCACAAAATACATATTTTGGAAAACATATTTTTTGATGATTGATGTTAGCTGACGATACTCGTCATATGGCTAAAGCACTCTTCTTTTTTTCTAGTATTGTCTTTATTGTATCATAGTCATGTAAGCGTTTTCCTTTTTTTCTCACATGTCAAATGAAATTTTCTCGCCCACGCTTAATTTGCAGTTCCTTCCTTCCGTTGTGATACTGTGTTTGGGTTTCTTCTCAATTTCTAGTTGAATACTTAGTTTTATAAACGAGTCCACCCAGTTCCGCTAATGAATTTCGCAATTATAGATGGTCCTTATTCTGCTAACTGCTATAGATCGATTTGAAAGCGGTTTCAGGGGGCTTAATCTTTTCCTGGGAAATGCACACAAAGTTTTCAGGAGGTTATTTTGCCTCTTCTTTTTGCTTATCTTATCTGGGAGTAGCGGTACTGTAGTGCCTTTTCTGGCTTGTCAGCTATAAAGTTGTGTCCACAATATCTTGGTGATCTGTAAAGAAGCTGGCATAAAATAGTCAGTTTATGAGAGGACTTTAGTATTCCCTGCTAGAATAGATGAGTGACCTTAATTGTAAGTAATCCAGCCTATCGATACTTTCGACCTGAAGATTACCGCAACATCACTTCTTCATAAAAAAAAGAAAAACTGTTGGGTATAAAATTAAAAAATTAAATTAAAATTATTACTTGGGAATATTGACTAACACCAAGGTAAGTGGGATTTAGCCAGTCTTAAGAACCGTCCTTAAAATTTCATATAGACAATTTACAGCTGTTGCAGTACTTGGTTTATTTCTTGACTTGAAGATAAATTCGAGATCTCTCTTTATATCGACTGCTGATGGTCCTGAGCTGTATTGGCCCATGTATGCCAAATTGGAGGCGACTGGAGCTCCAACGCTAAAATTATGATGCTTTTGGCATTTCATCTTTCGCACTCGCTCCAACTGAGAATCAGCTGCTCGAGTGCTGGGATTCTCTCCCAAGAAAATGGAAATGGCAGGATCCTTACACACTACACCAACGCTACTGGCTTTAATGCCAGTTCCTTCGCGGTCTTGTCGGGTCTACTCCTTTCCGGTTTAGTGCGAGTACCGGTCTCCTTCGCTTTTTTTTGTATTTATTAAAATCCATGAGATTCTCATGAGTAGCTTGCGCCTGCACAGAGACCCGCTTTACATAAAAGAGGTCACCGGGTATCCGGTATGCTCCATGTGAGATTGGGTTATTTACGGGACTTCAGCTATGCTGACTATCAGCGCGAGTCGTATTATACCTTAGTCTGGCCTGATACCTCCAACCATGACTTGAACCCGTATCCAATTCATGACAACGAGACAGACCTTGACTTAGGTTCAGGATACAAGTATAAGCTAGCATCGGTACCACTGTGATGATATTACAATCTATTCATGGAGTGTTCTGTTGAGGACTTGCAAACTATATGGGTTTTCGAACTGGGAATTTTTTTTCACACAGTCCCTTTATATGTAGCCAAACTCGTTACACTTTGAGCATTTCTTCCCATTATGTGAATTGTGTGCCTCTGCGCAGCACTCAATCAAGCGAGTTGGAGTTGCTTATCCCCCGCCATGATGTAGGTGTGATGCTTGTTACTGGAGTATAACAAGTATTTTGTCAGCCATTTCTAGGACAGCTTGCAAGCTTCCTGGTCGCTGCTGACTGGAGTAAGAAAAATCGACTGTGGAGTGCTGCACAAGACCATTACCTAGGAATCCCCATTGTTTTCCACTTGGTCGGTGTTCTTGTTCATTCGTGGTATCCCTCTTCATATTTCCGTACTCTTTTGCTGGTGCGCAATCTAATCGCTCTTGGACTATTTAATATTTTCAAGCAGTTAACTAATCGCAATTATATAACATTCTTTTCGCAGAATATGTATACTAATCGCGCAACAGGCAGTCAAAATGAAAAACACGGAACTAGCATTTGAACATTTCAAGGAATGTATTAAATATACTCCAAATGATATTGAGATTTTGGTTTCTCTGGCTCAACTTCAAATGCTGTCGAAGGAAATGGATATGTGTCGCAATACTTGTTTACAGGTTCTTCAAGTTGATAGCAGCAATGATGCAGCCTTAGTGTTGATGGCAGACTTGTCTTTTAGAAAGGTATGTATATAATTATAGTAAATATATGAATATATTTAAAGTTTGTAAGAAGTGAGAACGTTGCAGACGGATGTAACTGGCTGCGTTGTTCTGATATCTGAGTACAGATGGAAAACAGGTTACCTTTCAAAATTGGATTTTTGGAAATTCGATTAGCGCGATTTTGTAATAGAGCTATTTAAGTTTGATGAATGAGTCGTCACCGATCGAAGAAAGTAAATAAATATTTGATCAGTATCATGTGCGACGTAGCCATGTGCGTCCATGTACTCAAATCCCTCACCTTAAAAGCTATTTATGAAAATTTGTTTAATAATTCTATATGTAAACCATGCACAAAAATCTGCCAGACAGCAGATCGTATTTCATCTTTTACTGAACGGAAAACTTGAGCCAATTTCCGAGTGTAAGCAACAAGGTATGTTTGCTTTCATAACAAAAACAAAGAAGGTTGCAAGTAACAGGGTAGTAAGTTCGTGGTACTCAACCTTCCATTTTTGGAAAAATTAACTCTTAAATTTGTTTTTATTTTTTTAGACGGGTTTTACAAGCAATCTACCAATCTAAATTTAATGCTCCAAAATTATGTGAAGTTAGGTTTTATCGATTTACAACATCATTCGAATTGTAAGGAATTAGGGTGTTAAAGACAACAACCTACCAAACAATTTGTTGACTGTAGCTTTAAAATTGTGGGATATATGTTTTACCGAATTGCAATTATAAAGTTCTTGTTAATTTCAACTATTAAAAGATTTATGGCAGATAGCAAACCACCGGACATAAATAATAGGCACTTAACAATTTGTTTTCTTATGTAATAAATAATAAACAGAGTGTATATTAATTGTAATATATATATGTATTTATGTATATATATTTCGTCCAATTAATTTTATTTTTATTTTATTTTTAGATGGAATTTAAAAATGCGGCCTACCATTTTTCACAGCTCATATTATCTCAGCCTTGCAATTGGACAGCTTTAGCCCGTCTTATTGAAGTTATGAGGCGTTCCGGAACTTTGTCTGAGAGCTTACCCTTTTTACAACGAGCTGAACAGTCGTCTATAAAGTCTAAAAATTCCCCAGGGTTCAATTACTGTAAGGGTTTATTTGAATGGTATAACGGAAATCTTAACTGCGCTTTGCGATACTTTAATCTATCTCGCAGAGATCATGTGTGGGGTCAGCAAGCTAAACTCAATATGATTGAGATATGCATTAATCCAGACGACGAAATACCGAGCGCAAATGATCTGTTTGAGGCTGGAGATATCGGAGAGCTTAGTGAATCCCGTATTATTGCTCTGCGAACAGCCGATCGTTTGCTTAAGGAAATGCGTCCTCGATCTGGAGAAATCTATGAAACTGCATTGAATCGACGAGTTCTTTGGAATTTTCTACAAATGGCGTCGAGACAACGTCTGCAAGTTGAATCTGCACTAAAGGATCTAACTGAACTTATGCAGAATGATGAAGGTCCGTTAACGATTACTGTTGTGTATGCTATAGCCTTGGCTTTTGTTCAGCTTAAGCAAGTTCAGCGAGCAAAAAATCAACTCAAACGTATTGCTCGACTCAATTGGAATTATGAGGAAGCTGAGTATTTAGAGCGAAGCTGGTTGCTGCTTGCCGATATATATATTCATGCCAATAAGTTGGATGCTGCCGAGACATTTGTGGAACGTGTTTTGGAATACAATAAATCAAGCACAAAAGCTTACGAACTGGCTGGATATATTGCAGAAAAGTTGCAGTCCTACAGTGATGCTACCGAGCAATACCAAAAGGCATGGGAAAGCTGTGGCCGTTCTAGACCACATATTGGTTACAAATTAGCATTGAGCAATATGAAGAAAAAGAATTATGCGAGCGCTGTTAATGTTTGCCAACAAGTTCTAAAATTACACCCGGACTATACCATCATTCGTAAGGATATACTTGAGAAATGCCGCAACAATTTAAGAACATAAGTGCCTGAAGCGGTAGAAGTGCTTGGCAGTCGAATGACTTCTTTAGGCTTAAATATAATTTCATACTGCACTCCACGTTTCAAATAAATAACATATCTTTTTACTGGCATTTATTCAAAAAGGAATTCAATTTCATAAACAGAACTAACTTTTACAATATTTAGCTAATTTTAGCCAAGCCTCGGAATGCTGTTGCTGTCGGTGCCTTGTTATTGTCGCTTATCCAAGTGATGAAGGTGATCCGGTTATGCCCCACGGTGAAGTGGCCAATAGTGGCTCTATGATGGAATGTGCTGACTTGGCACACACATCTGTCGCTTATGTTGTGTGCACCTCCTACTTCCCCCCTAAGCGCAAACATCATCGGATGTGATGGAACATCGTGTTTGAGTTGATTGACTCGGTTCCAAAAGTGTGTTCCTGTCTTTTGGCTTCTTCGGTGGTCTGTTCTGAAATAGTTTTTTGTTTTATCAAACACATGACCATGGGCACTACTCAATTGAAGAGTGTGGCTGAGAGTGCTAAGTTCACTGATGTCGTATTTGTGTTGCTTACCTTATTTTTTTATATTTCATGTCATTTGTAGCGACAATACTTTTTTGTCTTCTGGCTTTTCCGTTATTAGTTTGAATAGGGGTGGTGTTGACTACTGTGGAGTTTTCAAATTGGATGAATATTCCCTTCAGGTGCATTGGTTTCTCTTCGATTCTGGTTGTGCCCTTAAAGTTGAGCAGAATTTTTCCAATGTACAGTTCTGTGTGGTCTGGTCCGAGTAAACTGTTGATTAGTTCGCAGTCAGCTATTTGGCTTTTCAACAGTCGTGTGGACAAATTTGTTGCGTTTGCTTTAACCCAATCAATAGCGTATATTATAAATTGTTTAATTCTAGTTGTTGCTTTTCTTATTTTATTAATTGTTGCACTTAGTTAATTTATTATTTTGTTTATATTTTTATAAATTGCTTTTTGTTGTTTACTATTCGCTCATTCATTTATGTAACTAAGTCCTCGTAGACATCGTTGTGCGGCGTGCCAAATTTACCGGCTGTACCCAATGCCTCTGTACCCTCTTCATCTAGCTTTTCATTAAGTTGGCCTTCGTAAGTCAGATTCTGCTTTTGCAATTTCTAATGCAAGAAGAGAGAAAAATGGATCGAACACATTAATTATTGTATAGGTGCCGTTTTGAACGGCTGCATGACCTGTTTGTGTAGTAGTCCAATATTGTCTCAAAATCAAGACATGTTGGTAAAAAAATCTGTAAATATTATGTTTTTAAATTATTTTATGGATTATTCGGCCACTTTGTATCTTTATAGTTGTATTTCTTTATTTTCTTTCCTGTATTTGGGTGTAAGATTTGATCCTCATCTCTTCTCTATTTTGCAGTAGACTGTGCCACCTTTTTCATATTTTTTTAGTGGTTCTTTTGGTGTTGTGGTATTCCACAACTTGTTTTTTGCTGCTAAGTTTGATTCTTTTCTCCCCTAATTCTTGGGGATAGCTGGAGTGAATTAATTAAGTAACAACTTAATTTAAAAAATTATAAATATAAATGCAAAATTGGTCCAACATTTATTGCATGGGGACAACCCTTGAAAACCCCAATCAGACGAAGTATGATTAGTTAAGGTGCCCAACCACAAATTCATATAAAAATGTTAGGCAACAGACAAGTCGTTGAATATTGGGCTATTAATGCTAGATATAGGGAACTCTGAGTTGTGAAATATTTACACTGTTTACATGGGTCTGGTAAGTATTATTTTAATTTCTTCATTGCAATTTTTACTTTCAGAGCACTCACCCCCTTCACACATACTTGTAGTTTGGCTTATCCTTCAGCTATTTTTCTCGTTAGTGAAACCTATAAGCTGCACCAGTTAAATGGTCGAGTGATGAATCTCGAAAGTGTTGATATCAATCTCACATTCTTCATATGCTTCTTTCGGAGACCTAATGGAGACCACATGGCTTACTACTGCATTGGTCATCGTTGTGCAGTAAGCGACAACTCTGTGCTACCTTATAGTATTGTTTCAAAGCTTAAAACCTGCTGAAGAAGCCGTCTTCAACACCATAAGGTGCATATACTCTTCACCTTTATCCGCCCAGCTTCTACACTGCCTGATTGTCTGGTCAATTTTTTAACCTGTAATTTCCACTCAGCTTTAAGAATTAATAAAAATTCGAAATGTGGTGTCGATCCCCGTTTTGCACTGGAAATATGGCAGTAAAGAACGGTTTAATAAAAAGTATACAGCTTTTGAAACGGCGAATATTTATTCATCTCCGATAGTGAACTGTTCGAGTATAGCAATTCTTTCGTCTTGTTCTCAGCTTTTAAGGTAAACTGTTCGTGATTCAACATAGGTCTTCTTTACAATTCGCTGCATGGCTCCAGGCACATTTTGGTTTTGCTTGTGGGACTTTTGCGGGAGTCCAGAATGGTTTCAAGGCTGTGTAGAGATAATATCTGTTGATAGTATTGAACGGTCAACGTCTATGCTTATAGAAATGGTGCAGTCGTTTGGCGGATCAATGGAATGGTTCCGAGTATTTTAGACTTTGTTGATAAAGTGGTTGTGCAGTAATATATTGTAGGCATGAATTTTGGGAGTTTTTCCTCTGTAGTTACCGGTGACCAACTCGCTTGTATTTGGCCATATATGGGCGAGGTTCGTGTTCACAAATCACTCGAGGTTCGAAATTTTGTCCAATTTCCCAATGGATTGCGTACTGCTGGTTGTAATATGTGTTTGGTGGCGGTGGTAGTTCTGGTTAACTTATTTTCGCTTATATGTTACATGGTTGTCGGACAATACAGCCAATACATGCCCGAACTGGTCCGTTTTGTTACCGTATTAGGGTTCTACTCCGTTTTCCGAACGGCAGGTTCTTAAATAAATATGATAGTGAACGATTGGAAATTAAATTTGCCAACTAACAATGGTCAGCAAGGAAGTAGCATACGAGGGTTTGGGGGGATATGTTCTAAGTCCATCAATGGATGTCTGTTGCCTAATTTTCTACTAGTCCGCACAAATTAAGTGCATGGCTACGATCTCTACATTATTTAATAACTACAAAACTTGTCAAATTTCCGTTAAAACCTTGTACGATGGTGTCTAAGGCTTTCCAAATTAATTTACCGCTAATGCCATGAGCCGATGAAATTAGAAGTCAGGAAAAATAGTTGTCTTTAACTCATGAATGTCAGTTAAGTTTTCTTCACTATCTGCCTGGTGTATTAATTGCCCTAATTAAAGATTATAGCACGTATTTTTAAAGTTTGAGTTAGTTGTGGGGGTGCTAGTTGCTTTTGCCGATCCTCATATCAGGCAAGGAGTTGCTAAGACTGTCTAGCATTTTGAGAAAAGATAGAAATTGTTGGCTTGGATAATCTCTCAAATTGGGCGTGATTAAAAAATTTTCTTACAAATCTCACTAGGCTGTGTGTGGCGAAGGTGGCCGTGTTTGGAAAGATGTATATCTACAACAACAATCTACGCAAGTTTGGTGACTCTATTCTCAAATTGTGAAAGACATGTGATTTCTCCCAATTTAAGGATATAAAGTAATAATAAATATTATAAAACTAAAAAATGAAAATGAAATTTCTTGTTATTTAGGTACTTTTTCTTTTAAAAATAACAAAAAACAATCTATAATACACATTTGTTAAAAGAATAAATTATTTTGATAAATAATTAAGAAAATTATGATACAGCTTTTACAGAAGTGCAATTTTTTTAATCGATTTCTAGTTAAATCATATAAGAACGCGTATTTTTACAATAATTTCAAAAACTTGTTGGATAAAGGTCAAGATAATTGAATCCAATTGACAAAATGTGTGATCATTAAATTGGACTATTGTGAGAACATACGAAGTAGGCAGATGAAAAAAATCTATTTGCATATTAACAATGAGATGTTACACAAAGATGCCAGTGAGGCAAAACTAACTCAGATTGAACTCAGCTTTTAGTTAAAGTTTTCCTCCCCAATGTGTCGGTGTATACGTCTATTGCGCTAAGATAAAAGTCAGGTATTTATCAAAGATAAAGAAATTAAGTAATAATTGTTTCAATAAAATGCGTAGGTCTGCGATTACTTAGTTTTAGAAGTGACCAAACCTTTTTTTTCACATAAAATTTGAAATTAGGCTTAAAAAAATTAGTGAATTAATGGAAATGTTCGATTACATTCAATAACAGCAAATTGCGTAAAAGCGCAACTTTTTTCAATAACATTGAATTTATACTTCGAAAATACATTTGTCCATGATCGCATCAGACAAAATGTTAAGCTTTGGATCCAATGTCGATAAGAACAAACCAATAAAACCACATACTTTCCACAATACAAAAGCAATTAAAATCTTAGAGACCATTATCACCCCAGCCGCTCACATATCAATTTTTTTTCACCATTTTTGAGCCACAGACACAGATGTTAATTACTACTACACCGTAGATTGCACTATGGGCACTCTTCACTACCTGAAAATATATTACTAGTCTCTCAATCATCTGTCCAAATTTCGCTCGATTCGGGTCACTATATCATACAGCTGCCATAAAATTGGTCTTGCCGTGTTTTCTGAATTGAACGTTGAGTTAAGGGAATTTATTTATAATACAATTTTATTCGATAATACAAAAAATGGAGGGATTTGCATATAGTACTTACCACACAGCATTATTGAAATTTTCTTCGATATCTATACGCTCTTCAAATAAAAAATCGTCCACTCCTTTCTGCTTTTCATGCGACTACAATCAACAGAAACTAGGCAACTAACCAAAAAATTGCATTCATCTACCTTAAGCGCAGTAGGAGACAGGACTACGTTGGTTTGAAAAATAATTGAGTTCGACCTGAAGCGTTCCTTACTCAGTTTTTGCATTTTATGGCTTTTGACACCCTATTCCGAGCTGATGTTTGTTGCTTCAAGTGTTAATAAAGATCTAGCTAGATTGAAAAGTTTTTCAAATAATATGCCACAACAATAACAAAAGTTGTACTAAACTGTTATTTTAAATACTTTGGCAACCGTTTTCCATTGCCACATTGGCTCAATCAGTAAGAAATAAGAATGCTAAGTAAGCTAATATGTAAGCAAGTGTAGAAGTAGAAGTATAGAAAACGCTTGTTCCTACTGATATTAATGAGATCAATATAAGAAAACGCCTTAGACAATGACTTCCACTCCCTTCAAAAAAATCGGTACAGCTCATATCTTCCACAATTTTGTGGAGCCAACAAACAAATTACTGACAGGCTTTTTCAATTACTGTCGTCACACCCACATGACTTAACTATCAGTTGGTATTACACTGGTATCACAGTATTCCGCAGTCGGTTACGCCCGATTGCACCGTTCTTAGATATGTTGTTGATGATTTTATATTATAAGAATAAAATAAAATAGATACAGTTCCCAAAGATTATTTTTAAAATGGAAATTAAATGTAAGAATCTTTAACCATAGGGTTTTGTGGATTTTTTTTATAGAATGAAAATAATTGGAGCAAATAAAAATTGGAAATAATTCGTAAAGTCCGTTATTCGGTGTTTGGATGGAAGTGTGGCCCTAGGTAGATCTAAAAAAATGTGGATAACTGGTGACTCACTTCACAATTGATATGCAAATATTCCAGCCATGCTTATCCCTGGCACGCGTAAAAATCCAACAGGTCAATAATATTATTTCCCACAAAGGATTGGCAATAAATTTCTAATGCATAAATCACATTTTTGAACTAGATTAATCCAAAAAGTTGCTCGGCCACGACCTCAGCCGCCCCGCCGCTATAAGAGATAGAAAGCTTATATCTTCCACATTCCATTCACCAAATTTTAAAAGTAGATTACTGGCAGCTTTCTGTAAAGAGAAGAATATAATGCCCAGCCTTGTCCACTCCCGTTCTACAAAAATAGTTAAATTTAAAAAAAAAGACAAACTTTTTAAATTATTTTAATCAAATAAATCTCTACCAATAATCGCTCTCCGCTTAGCTCTACAAGAGTGGTATGTCTCACCGTCAAACCTCCCCCTTTGCAAAAAAAAAATGTTACCATTTTATTGGCCTCTTATTTGTTATATATTATATTTTAATAATAATAATATTACTATTTGTTTCTGAATTTTAATATATTGAGGACGGGAATTCTTCCTTGAGACTGTTACGTTAGATGATGCAACTTCGTAATGCAGATTTCCCCTTTTACAGTGGATAAAGGTTATGATTTTGTTTTTTTTGTTTTTTTCAACGACTACTAGTAAACCAACTTTGATGAGGAGTAATTCTTTAACTAATAGTACTATTTACTTATTAAATTTAATGAAATAAAAAAAAATCAATTAAACTTTTTATTATACTTGTGTACGAGTAAACTATTTTTATTTTAATAAAAATAAAAATTACTTTAAAATTAAATGATGGTTAATACTATTACATTTCATGTTGGATAAATAAACAAATAATAACACAAGGAAATACATTAAACATTATTTAATATGATTCTGTTGTGTCCTTAACACTGCCTGTACTTTGAAGAAAACTTTTGTCAATTGAACAAAGCTGGCAAAGAAATTCGCCCCACATGCGTCGCGTCACTGGATCTAAGATAATGAAATATACAAAGATAACAAACCCTTGCAGTGTTGCTGTGAGACAAAACAAATATGAAAAAACAATACCAGCCTTCATTGTTGATAAAAAGCCAAAGCACCATGTGAATCCCATTAGGAAGAATAAAAGCACTGATAGTCGTATCTGATATATTAAAATAGGTTTTTCAGTGTGCCTAATTGGTATGCTTGACCTGACTAATATGTTGTATATAATAAGACAAAATATAACAAAGTTAGCTATTATAATGACCGAAATGGGAAAAATTATGCCGAAATAAAGCGCGTATCCTGATGGATAGCATATTGCACCTTTACTGAAGGAATCATGATCCAGTATGACCACTAAAACTACAGGTATGATTGGCACACCCCAACAGAATGCGGCGGACTTCAAAAAGAATCTGTGTGGTCTAGTTCCAGCAAATACCCGAACATATCTCTGGAACTGTAAATATGCAATGACCATCATCCAGAAGAATTGTACTAGCACAGAGTAGTGGAGTAAGGCGCCAATGGCTACACATCTAGGTACAATCTCATTTATAATTAAATGTAGTGAGTATTCCTTTGTACTAACAAAGCAAAGAATTATCATTTGCAAAGCTATTGCTGCCGATAGTTGAAGTAGAACCTTAGATGAAGGTTTTTGTCGCCATGAGTTAAATACTGCAGCAGTGATGAATATGCCACAAATGCCGAGAAGAGATAAAGAACAGCCTGTTACAGTTATTATATCAAGAGCCTGGACATGATCTGCGTAATGAATATTGACTTCAATGTCTTCGTCCACTGTGAAATTGACGCCTACTAGGTATGCAAATGGTGTTAGATGACTAACTTGACATAAAACGATATCTCTGTTTGTGTTTAACGGATTTGAGACCTGAATGCCATCAGAGGCCCACTTTTCATAATTCCAATAGCTACACATTTCAGAAGTATCATTGTGCTTATATGAACTATTATAAACCCGAAAAGCGAGCGGCAAATCTACAGGTAAATGCGGACTATGGCCGGGTAATGATATCGATACGACACGGCCGAATGCAAATAGTGGTGTATGATTGGCTGGCAGCTGAAAAAGTTTATCGTTCGAGTACACTTTAATAACTACAAGAGTTTTTGTGTTTTTGGTTGCATTCGCTGCATTTGAAATTGTGTCCAGCTGACTTAACAGTTTCTCTGGAACATAGGTGCCAAATTGCAAATTTGGCAAGGAAATTAAGTCCTCAATTTCATGATCGGACTCCAGAAATCGGAAGTGCTCATTCTTAAATGCCCCTTTCAAAGTTATCGGTATGTCAGTGTCATTATTATTTTGAAATATTGCGATTCCAGAAATATTAGCAACAGACGGATTAATTATAAAATAGAGGAGATTGGGTGATATTTTTACAGATACTCCAATATCCACATAATCCAGCACTTCAACATCAGTGTTATTCTCCAAATCGTCAGAATTATCCACGGGATTGCTTAAGCTATCATCAAAAATTGTTTGCAATGATAATGTATTCATTGCATTTTCAAATGCCTCCAGAAGTTTGTTAGTTGAGTTTAATTTAGCTGACATCCGAATCGTAGTGTCTCTCACATCAATCAAATAATTGTAAATAGCTATTAGATCCAAGGTAGTTTCTCTCCAAAAATTGTGAGTGGGAGGCAAATTTAAAATATTCCTATCAACATTTTTAATTGAAGCTTGTACAATGTTAGCTGCAAAATGCAGATCAATTGGTAAAAACTTTTTAGCGGATTCTTGCAAAATGTCTTTAATCTTTTTTACTACTCTTTCCGGTGAATCTTTGATTAGTTTTGATTTTTCTAAACTATAAAGAGTTTCTGTTACTTTTAAATTATTTTGCTCAAGTTGACACGTTATGTTTTCCTCAATTAACTCCCAATAAGCACCGTGTAAAAAGTTACCCTGGCAGCGACGTGTATATGGCATGCCATTACTTCGAAAGCACAGACCCGATAATGTTCCCACTTGTCCTCTAAATGTCTGCTGCCACTGGTAGATTTCATCATTATCCAATCGAAACATATTTGGGAAACAATACTCTGTGCTACGTACTACATTCAAGCCGTTGGGACTGTAAATTGAAATAACCTCTTGCAAAAGAGTCCAAACTTCCATGCGTATTGAAGTATCATGTCTTATATTAACATCATTTTCAAAGCTATCAGATTCTTCGCTGCTTTCCTCCTCACTGTTATCAACTGCAGAATTCTTAAGAGAAGCAGTCAAGTGGATCCAACAATTAACATATGGACTAGATATCTGTTCAATACTCATGATACGAGTATCATGTATGATAAGGTCTCGAGAAACCACTTTGCTCCTTCTTCGTAATATGTCTCGAACATGTTTTCCAAGCTTTTTGGCGTATTTAATCGGATTGTTACAAATGTTCTCCTTTTCAATTAAACACGTTACATTTATCCTAGCAGCGAAAGCATGGCCCCGTATTTTTTTGGCAGCCACTATTCTTTCGCTGGTTACTAACTGAAAATTTAAAATAGTATGTCCTTCACACCAATACTCGCCAGGGTTGTCATTAACTAACTTCAATTTAAAAATTAGCTTTGTCTTATTTTTATTTTCCCAAATAAGATCAATTTTTGAGCTTCGCTGAATATCAAAATCTGCATTAGTGAAACATTGTATACCATTGTCATTTATATTGATACGCCAAAGAGAATCGCTATTATAAACTATCAGAATTAATTCTTGTAAAGTTACGTCAAATTTCAAAATAAGTTGTGTCGTATTAACATGTTTTTTGATAATTTCTTTGTACAAAATTGGATGTGTTTTTTCATCGTTATCAACAATTCGCATGATTTCATTCTTGTCCATTAGAATTAGAAACTCGTCTCCAGATTTGTCAACAAAATGGTCTACTTGAAAAAACCTTTTTTTTTCCTTTTTCGGTATGATGTTTTTTAGCACCAGTCTTAAAGTATTGCGATTCCGAAAATATTCTTTGAGCCGCAGCTCTTTTTGGTCGTCAGACAATTTTTTTCGCCAGTTGATGCCATAGCATTCGTTAGGCCGATAGCTAAGAGCTGCCATTCCTTCGCGGCAACCTGAGCTTGAAATTAGATTGCCGTCAAACACGCAAATTGTGTGCAGTAAGTCATCACAATCGGTAGCCATTACGATCAACTCTGCTTTGTTTTTATTATTACTTTCTAGGCGTCCAGACATACAATTTTTATCAGATATAAAATCTGAGACTTCTATTTCGTCGTCAACTACGTGCCCCCACCGCTCACCAGGCAACTGTACCTTGTATGGCATGGAACTATTTTCGCGTTTAAATGGTAACCAAAACTCTACAATGCCTTGATCATTCATGAACTGTATTAATCTTGAAGTTTCAAGATTTGAATAATCAAATGGAAAGATTATGGTTGAGCCATGGCAAAACTTTTCGTCATACTTTTTTGGTTCAGAAGACGTTTTAAGACAAATGGTATCATCACTTTCATTATCGATTTCTACTAATTCCTCCGGGCAATATATATTTTGGTGTTCCTTCACTCTGCATACAACACTTTCTGGCTTCCACTGACCAGTTGTTGTGTCGCATTCGCGCAAAAAGAGTTCCCAATCATCTTTCCAGCAAACAACGTCTTCAGAAGTTGTGTAACGGTCTCCCCGAAATTTCCAATATGCTGTGCCTTCAGATGTTTCGGTTATATTATCGTCACATTTTTCAAACTATAGGTAATGAAATTAAAATATTTGTGCAAATTCAATGGAATATTTCTAACCTTTTTTGTCAATCTGCATGGTAGACTTAAGCACATTATAAGAAATATTATGGCTCGTTTAGTCATTTTACTAAAGAGAACATTTATATTATATTTGCTGAAGATGCTTTTAAGATTCATACAATACTAAATTCTTTATCTCAAAAATCTAAAAACCAAAGCGCAGTTGAGTTATCTTTTATTCTTTATCTCAATTTTGTTATCTGCTACGAATTTTTTGCATAATACCCTATATATATAAAATGGGTAACCGGGTATTTTATTTTGTGCAAATGTAAAAAGTAGATAACATAATAAGATATACTTATGTCACAGTAACATTATTATTAATAAAGAAAAAGCTATAAAATTATTTCTATATTCTAACATGTCAATTATCAAATCCATTAAAATTGATTCTAATTTTGAAATTAAACTTTAGCTTACCAATATTAACAGATAGTTATATCAATTCCCTTTGAATTTTGCACACTTGCACGCATAAATACAGTAATTGTTTCCACATTCTGCCATCTGGCTTATTAAACATAAGAATATGTTTTCGTTAGCCACTTCTGCGTAGCTCAATTCGAATATAGTTAATCGATCGCCCCTCGCTTCGACCTTATATTGGGATGAAATCCATCCGTTCACTGCTTAACATACTTAACCTCTGCCATAATCGGGAGCACCGATAAGCGGAATATGTTTCGAGGTGAGCTCCATGTTCGAATATGCGAAGATAGTTTGATCGGATTACGAAAAGATCAGTGGCTAATTATTAGAAAATATCAGCAGGTTGCTCCATTCAAGAGCTTCAATTCATTATAGACATAAAATCAATCAAAAGTAAAACGCTAATCAGCCGTGCTCCAATGTACGCGTAATTTTGTAAGCAATGTGAGTTTCAATACCTATGTTTTTTATGCGAGCACATCACTACAACAGCTGTTTTGACTGTGGACGGAAATTTAACTTTTATCTTTGAGGTAGGAAGAAGAAAAAATGTTCTAAAGCAATACTAGTGCCTTAAAACAGCTAACCTAAATACTTTCAAACTTTGGCGCTTTCTAAAGGTTTTGCCTTCTAACAGTATTTTGACTGTTAGGGCTGCAAGCATTTTTTTCATCAAAGTAATTAAAATTTTCACTTTAATGTAGAGTCACAGCACTCATTAAACAATAATATTTAATTATTTATGAAATATTATTAATTAAAATAATTTTTATTTGTCGTGTAACATAAAAAAAGCATCTAGAAGTGCTCTAAGCATAATTATCGTTCCTCGGCGTACTACGGCAACTCGAATAAGGTTGATATTGAGCTAAAATAGATATTGCAGTAAAAGCGGATTAATTCGTGTTACAGGCTACTCACATCTCGCGGGACGAATGGGAAATTTTCAAAGATGTGAAACACTGTTCAGATAGGCAACATCTGTATGGTCACAGCTGTTAGTTGGTATACTAGTTATTGCGCACATAAATGAATGTGAATTGAATTTTGGGAGGAAAATATATGTAGTTTCTATTTATATATGTATGTGCAAGATCTCTTCATCACTATAAGGAATCGATGGATGATAATTTAAAATATATGTATTTAAATATAGTAAACATGAAAATAAATTTTTTTTTTTATCTTGATTGTCGGTAATTTTTTAAATAATTTGAATTCTTTGCACTGTGTTTTTTTACATTTTCGCAATCAATACCAAATATTATTAGTGGATCAAAAAATACTGACAGTATTTTGAGTTGAACAAAATGATTTTGGAACATCTCCTACTAAAGCGCAAAAAACCTTCCGGAGCATAATTAAAATTGATTGATGTTGCGTTTAACATGTAAAATTTGATGTGTGATCCCAAAATATTCACATAATATATATTTATAAGTTCGCTTACAGTCTTGAGAGTGGAAAAATATTTATAAAACTAACACATTACACACATTACAACACATTACAAATAATTGCAACTGCATGTCTGCATTTTCAAATGATAATTTAAATTTACTTTTGATAACGGTAGCTCAACAGCTTTCTTTGCTAAAGACAATTCGTTTCCATTTTCACAAATTGAAGTTGACGCGTCCACACGGCCGCTTTGAAAATGCAATCGGAAAGTTTTTCCATATTCGCAAATTGGAAAACGCACCGAATCATTTAAATTTACAATTTAAGTTCATTATTTCATTACTTTGCGTTGCTAACCAATACAATAAATATAATAACAACTAATACAATAAGACGAACAACACAAGCTGCAAGCTGTACACACGACAGCGTGGGCAACTACTTTTAGGAATTCCTATATTAGTGTGACCATATCCAAGCTAGACTAAAGTTACTAGGCTTGCGTATTTACGATATAGTGTGTGAAAGGATCCTTTAGGCAAGAGCCTGCTACGACAATAACGCACGCTACACAGGACATACAACGTATTGAGTGCTTAGTGATAGAACGTATCATGCTCGGGTAGGGTTAGTTAATGAATAGCCAGAAGTTTCCTAAATATAGATACCTTATTCTTGAGCAAGCACCAAGAAGTACAATTGTGAATTTATTATCGTGATGACTTCTATGAACTTGGCAACTAATATGAAAAAACAAATATTTAGATACCAATCTGAAAATTTCTAATGTGATTAACCTATCTTTTTTTTCAGGTATAATGCGCATTCTCAAGTTACAATCATCTGGTGTGCTGTTACTGCTTCTGAACTTTTCATGGCACCACGCAAGTCATGTAAGTAATATAAAATTTAATTTTTAGGATTGGTGGAGGAGGGTTTCTATCTAATTTGCTTTAAATATTAGTTAATAAATAAGAAAATGTGAATGAATATGATATTTCTTACAGCCTAGATGGTGTTTAAGTTTGACATTGGAAGCACTCGCCGTTTCGTACGTTAACCTCTATCGACCAATTCTATAATTATTTTCCGACCAAAGTAAGTCAAGCTTATCGATGAAAAGTTGTAGTACACCCGTAAGCCAATTGGTATCAAATACTTGTTTGATATCTATTAAGACGGCTGCGCTTGGTTTCCACTCAAAAATGTTCTTGGACTCCATGTAGCGTGTCTTTTTCGAAACCCAAACTGATGTTTGTTTAGTACATTAAAATACATTTTCACCAGCAAACTTAGTAAGTAAATTCTCTGGATTGTTTCTTACATTTAAAATACCTCCTTTCTCTTCATTACTTGTTCACCGGTCACCATTGCTATCTTCTGTAACCGTATTTATTTTCTTTCTTTCTTTCAAAGCCTGGCAGGGTATTTGGTTTAAGAAAAATCATCTTAGCGGCTCCTTACCAATGCGATTCTTAATGGTATTAATGTCTTTAATTGCATTCCCAAACAACTCAACTTCTAGTTTAGTAGTTTCAACTGACATGGTATAATGAAGGTTCTTAATTATCGCTTGAAAATATATTACATTATTTTTTTAAGCTCTGCTCTAACATTTCTCTATCGATAAAATATGTAAGTGAATTTAATAATCTTAGTTTAAAATAGTTTCATCATGAAGATTTTATGATGGCTTTGAAGACTATTTTCTTATCGTCGGGCTTTTGATAACCTTCAATTTTGCTTTTGTATTCATTATGGAATTGTATTTAATAAAATTTATCTTGGTCTCTTTACTGATCATTGTCTACTAATCGCCGTTTTTATACCCAGAACCCATTGAAAAAGGGCAAAAGGGGTATAATGGTTTTGTTCAAATGTATGTAACAGGCAGAAGGAAGCATATCCGACCCCCATTTAGTATATAGTATATTCTTGATCTGGGTCAACAGCCGAGTCTATATAGCTATGTCCGTCTGTCTGTAATAACACGCGGATCTGAAAGACTATAAGATCTAGACCTCCTTATTTGGAAAATAGGTTCTCGTATATCCGGCGGAGATCAACTTTAATTATTTTATCGATAACTGCCTGCGTTTCTGGAATATCGATACATTTCGATTTCCGATAGCAATAAATGCCACCATTTTCTAATTCTAATTAATACACAATATGCAAAGGCATATTGTCAATCAACTGTCCAAATTTCATCACGATGAGATAAGAAACACCAAAGTTATAGTCAAAAGTAGATTCCATACTGAACTCCTTTCTATAAGCAGCCGCAAGCATTTTCTGTATCTATAATTAAGCGAACGCATTTGTGAGAAAAAGATGGCGAGCGTCAATATGTTTTTGTGTGTATTCTGCAGAGCACTGTTACCTACAATTGCGTATATATTTATGTAAATGCATATATGTATACACACGCATTTGTAGGCAGCCTCTTCGGGTCAGTTCAGGCTTGAGAATAAGAATATGCATTGCCTTAGTTACCACCTGCACCTACCATAAGAAAAGAGTGCAGTGTGAGTGTGTTGAAGACCTTCCCACATTTGGGTACAAGACTTTTTAAAGGGAAATTTGCCAATTAAACTAGAATATATTTAACAACTGGCTTCAGGGTATATCGTAGTCGATCTCACTACGATCTCACACTTAAACTTTGGTAATTTTATTTTGAGAATATGTTTTGTTTATTTTATTCATTATTTATTTATTATGTGAAAGCTATTCTGCGACTTTTCTCAATGACTGAACACAACAGATTTGATTTATATTTATATAATTATATAGCAATGTTGTCTGCCTTCCGTTATTTTTTTCGACATCATTAAGGCTAGAGCTTCAAACCTTGGAACATATATCTCGGATGTACTCAGATACTATAAGAAATATGATTTACTTCAAGGACAAATATTTGTTTAGAAGCTCTTTAACCTACGGCAGCAGTGCGGGGCGATTTGCACACAGACAAACCAGAGATTTTATTGCGCTCCCGTTCAGCTTTAAAATATCGTCCACTAGAATTAATAAAATAACTTAATCTTATGCTCGCGTTAACAGTCATCAAATTTATAAGGTATTTTACTGGTAACCGCCTACAATAGAAAAATCAGATGGTGTATTGGTAAAAGATATACATATTCCCCAATTCTAAAACTAGAATTACTAAAATTGGCAGGTTTATTACTGTTGACCTTCTTCAAAGATTTATATTGCTCTCAAGACACTCTGTATGGTTCAGTTTTGTGTTCGATATCAAAGACAAGCATTTCAGGAAAGTGCTCCACATACGGGTCTTAGATCCCTTAAACCAAGATATTGGGTGAACGAACATTTTTTGGCGTGTTTGTGTGAATATTCACGACTTGTTCGATTTATAAAGACCTAGATTGAGGGTATTTTCTCCACGATGTTGTTAGACCACAGCATTCTTATTTGTTTTGCTTCAGTGAGGCAAGGTATCTTTATGCAGTAACAAGCATTTTTATTTTTTGTTCTAGGGAGCCGTCAAGCGCAGCATAGATACATCAGCTTCCTTTGCAACGATAACAGATGATCGATTACCGAAAGATGTCATACCACAAAGTTATGAACTTCACATAGAACCTAACTATGAAGAAAGTACATTTAGTGGTCTTATAAAAATGAATTTGAGTTGGAATGCAGATTCAAAGAAAATTTCGCTTCATGCTCATTACGATTTGAATATTAACGACAGGAAAATTGTTTTACGAAAATCTAATACGAACAGCAGGTATTAGTATAACATCTTTATAGATAATATTACTGTATACTAATTTTACATTTTGATCAATCACTTTTTTAGTGACACGCAGAAAATTACGGTTCTGCGCGGCAGTCGATTTCCAAAGAAAACAATTTATATAATATACCTTAAGGAAACAATAAAACGAGGTACAGAATGTTTTATAGAGATTCCTTTTGACGGAAATATTTGGGAGAGTGCGAATGGACTTTTCAAAGGATCTTATGCAAATTTGACCTATTTGGCCACCTACTTAAGGCCAAATAATGCTCGACGCTTGTTTCCATGCTTTGATGAGCCAGGATTCAAAGTAAGCTAGCTTTCATAATTAAAAAAGAAACACCTGATATTGCAATAATAAACATTTATGTACAAAAGGTTCCATTTACAGTCTCCATTACAAGACCTAAGAATTTTGTTACGGTCTTTAATACAGCAATATCTCGATCTGATGAACAGTAAGTAGTTATTGTTCGCGTGTTATTTGAATAATATATTAAAATATGTACTAGACGCATCAACCATTAGCAGATCACTGCTAACCTCGTTCAAATATTATACACATATACACAACTCCTCAGAGTGCGTAATGTTATATGTATTATATGTTTGGACTCAATCGTATATAATTTTTTCTATATCATAAGCGGTCAAAAATTAAAATTTGATATTGTTCAAATTGTCGGAGTTGTATTTTCTGAATATATTAATTAAAAAAATAATCCCGACCGCTTTTTCCCATCAGCGGAGATCTTATGCTTAAACTACAATAAGTTATAAGTTTAGCACAGTATATACGTATGTCAATTGGTTAAATATGAGCTTTTTCCTTCTCATTACAAATTAAATACAATTAAAAAAGTAGAAAAAACTGAGAAGTAAAACGGAGAGATAAACAGAGAGATAGGACAGAGACATAGACAAACATAAATTTATAATAGAAACAAAGAAGATCTATGAAAGAGATCAACCAAGCAAGAAATTGGGTTGGAAAAACGGAAAAACTAGAAATTCGTCGTAATTATCTTTGATGCAGTTTATTCTTAATTATAAATTAATAAAATAGGCTTCGCCGAGGTAGTTTTGAGACAAGGTTAAGATAACTTCTGTTCTGCCCACTACTACTAGGTTAATTAAGCCAGGCTTAACAACCAGAACTAGACCGCTTCTACGGGCTTGCATTAGATACAAGATTTCGGTGCCGGGGTTCGTGGACGAGCTCCTCCAATCTACCCTTGCCTTTCCAAAATAAGAAAAAAAATTAACACAATCAGTTATTCAATTTATATTGTTATTCAATTTTCATTTAAATTTAATAAGTTTTTCCGTTAGCACTTGCAATAATTATGACACCTTTAATTTAATAATATTGATTACTGCCCGATACGTTTTTTATACATTGCAGCTTAACTTTAAAGGACCATGTAATAGACTATTTTGAAAAAACTCCACCAATGTCTTCATTTACATTTGGATTTGTGACATCGAAACTTAATAAATTGGATATCAAATTGACAAAGAATTCAACATCGTTCGTAGCACCTGTTATTAATATTTGGAGTACTCCAGAGAGTGCAAATGAATTACAGGTATGATACTGATTTTTATTCTAGGTTAAATTCTTAAAGAATTATTTTACGCCGTTCTTGACTTTTTGATCAGTCACAACGTTTTTGGTCTCACTGATTATTTGGCATTAATCCCAAATTTAAAGCTTACGGCTTGAAGTTTTGCACTAAATTAGAATTTCGGGTTTTTTATTTGCACCACGATTCATAACTGTGGCTGAATTTTTTTTGTTATCAAATTAATCTATGCATATATTTACTTTAACATATTGTTTATTCAAAACTTTCATTAAATCTTTAATATGAACGAAATTCAATAAATTTAATATGATTACGTTACGTTATAATATAATTTGGTTTTCGCTTCGATTGCATTTTGGTAACCAAAAACAATAAATCGAAATGTTTTAAACTTCAAAGTTATTAGCTTTTCAAAGGTTTTTTTTTATTTTAAAACTTTACTCTCTCTGCATGGCTACATGGGTACCTCTACTATTTATTTGAATTATTAAATGATTGAAATCCATCCAAAAGCGTAAACTGATGTCACCAACACAGACTTCAGGAAGTATTCCATACTGTTGGCCACGATCCCTGCTTTACAAGTTTGCGTTCAGAAGCAATTCCTTCTATTTGCTATGCGCAGCTTTAACTGGCATCCCAATCACCGTTTGCATTTTACATTTTAATTTAACCAGATTACTTATGTCCTTTATTTTATTTGTTTTTCTCATATTAAATTTGTTATTTAATTTATTTAATTTCATATGTTCCGGGATGTGTACTTAGGTACTGTTCCGAGTCCATTTGCCAACCTTTACTTAAATTATTTACCTTGTCTGTTGAAACTTGTTGTTTTCCTGATATTTGGAAGGAATCCTTTATTATTCCTCTCCATAAAAATGGCCCAAAGTCTGATGTAAAAAACTATAGGGGTATTTCCAAATTGTCCGCAATACCTAAGGCATTTGAGAAAATATTGACGACTCAACTGCAACACGTATGTAGTTCTATTATTTCACCATTCCAGCATGGTTTTGTGAAATGTAGGTCTACTACCACTAACATTCTTGAATTTACTTCCCTTGTTATCAAAGGATTTCAGAATAAAATGCAAACGGATGTCGTTTACACAGACTTCAGTAAGGCCTTTGATTCTGTTAACCATTCTCTCCTTCTTCGCAAACTAAACCTTATAGGATTTCCTACTAACCTTCTGACTTGGATTTCGGAGTATCTGAGTAACAGAACTCAAAAAATGGTTTTCAAATCTGTGCTCTCTAAACCTATCCTAGTCACCTCTGGTGTACCCCAGGGTAGTCACCTTGGTCCAGTGCTTTTTAACTTATTTATTAATGACCTTCCTTCTGTTATTTTGTACTCTAACATACTAATGTATGCTGATGACGTCAAGTTGTGCCTGACGTATAATGATATGACCTCTCATTGCTTATTGAAGGCGGACTTATTTTCCTTTTTGTCGTGGTGCAAAATGAATCTGCTCAACTTGAACTGTTCTAAGTGTAAGGTCATGTCATTTTATCGTATCACTCCCCATGTTGTTAGTTACACTCTCGATGGGGTGCCACTTGATAGATGAATTAAAGGATTTAGGTTTACTTCTTGATCACAGGTTAAAGTTCGATAACCATATTAAATTGACTGTCAACAAAGCTTTTCAAGTTCTTGGTTTTATAAAGCGTTGGTCAAAGGAATTTGATGACCCTTATACGACCAAGATACTTTTCACTTCCCTAGTACGTCCAATTCTGGAATATGGATCTTGTGTGTGGTCTCCACAGTATCATATTCATCAAAGTAGATTGGAATCTGTACAGAAGAGCTTTTTACTTTTTGCTCTTCGTCGCTTTGATTGTGGTGCTCTTCCTCCATACACCAATAGGCTGTTTCTTATTAACCTTCCCTCCCTAACTAACCGTCGTGTTACGCTAGGAGTTATGTTTGTAGTTAAATTACTTAAAGGCGAAATCGATTCAGCAGCGTTGATGAGCCAAATAAACTTTTCTGTTCCCTTTAGACCTGCTCGCAATTTCTTTCCAATTTCCCTTAATCGCTGTACTACTAATTATTCCTTGCATGAACCGTTTCGAGTACTCTGTAATGATTATAACAAATTATCCTATATAATCAATTCAGAGTCCTCCATTTCTATAATTAAAAACTCTATTGTAAATGCTCTATCTCGGGAATAACTTTTTTGCATGCACTGGTGGCGGACTAATTCTTACTAACTCTTACAAATTATTTTTGGTCTAATTGGGTTTTTTCTGGGTTTTTCAAATGTTGGACCAATTTGCTTTTAAATACCCCCAGAAATAATAATTTTAATCTTTTTAATCTTCCTTATTTTAAATATATTTATAATTTTTATATTATTTAAATTAAATTAAATTAATTTTTTGAAGCTTTCTGTATTTTTGGTGTCGACTGACTTTTAGTTGACAATAAATAAATAAATAAATAAAAATAAATAAATATAATTTGTAACTTTAATTATAAATTTTTATTTATTAATTCCCTTTTTAAAAATCGTGAAATGTGTTTTGTTAATTTTATGCGTTTCCTTTTTTCTAGGGCACTTATGAAAAAATCATACTAATTTACAAATTAATTCAGGATTATTTTGAGATACCTATCCCTCTATCTAAAATTGATGTGGTTGCTATACCTGACCTACCTATTGTACGTCCAGCAGATAATTGGGGTCTGTTGCTATTTAAGTAAGTTACTTGAATGCCAACCAGCAAAAGCACATCAATGAATTTTGATTATTGTTTAGAGAGAGCGATCTTTTGCAAAACCAATATTATTACATAGCACAGGAATTAATATACCAATGGATTGGTTCGTGGGTGACTCCTGAGTGGTGGACTGATGCACATCTTAACAAAGCACTGGCAAGTTTTTTAGCATCAGAAATCGTAATACAGGTATGCTTTTAAACTTAAAAAAAATGTTTCAAATTAATACAGTAATCTGTAAGTAACAGATAGATGGAGGAATCGAGTTTAATGGAAAGTATCCAATGACTACGCTTTATTCAGTATACTATGAATTTAGTAAAAGATATCCCCATTCACGCATTACTGGAATGAAACAAGAAACTATTTCTCACAAAACAGAGCTTGTTATACGCATGCTAAATTTCACATTGGGAAAAGATTCATTTAAAAAGGGGTTAACAAAATTTATTGAAGATCATCAATATCAGACATTTGTCGCTGATGATCTTTGGGATGCGCTTACTTTACAAGCGATTAAGGATGGACGCCTTCAGAGCCAATACAAAGTGGCGGACATTGTCAGTCCATGGCTTGCAAATCACCGGCTACCTTCAGTTCGCGTTAACAGGGATTATGAAAAAAATTCTGCGAAGTTACAACAGAAAGTTTATCTTAGAGAACGGCCTCATGACGTGCCAGAGCAGGACAAAATGCTTTGGTGGATCCCCATTATTCTCAATCGAGAAGATGCAATTAACTTTTCAAATTCCAGTCCATATGTGTGGATGGAAAAGACTCAACAGATTGATATCCAAAACATGCCAGGAAAGGATCAATTTATTATTATAAATCAAGAAGAAATAGCTCCATTTCCGGTCAATTACGACGAAGAAAATTGGAAAATGCTGTCGAATTTCTTACAAACTAATATTGGTCGAACTTTAGTTCCAACATATACAAGGTGAGTTTCATAAAAAAAATATTAAATCACTTGTCTACAGATTGAACCCGTAACATTCGCTTATAAGCTATTCGTCCGACTAAACTATGCGGCAGTCGAAAGCTAAGTTCGTTAAATGTGCAAGCAGGATTAAACTTGTGAACAAAGTCATGCACTGCTTTAGTTTTTTTTTTTTTGGCCTACCGTACCTGATTTCATTTTAGTGTGGAAAACTTTTTAAAGAGCATTTTGGTAATATACCTAGAACCTATAGTTTAATCTATTTAAAATAATAATAGTTATGTTCTACGTGGGCCATTGTTGACCTCTGTCCATCAAACTTTTTTTTAAATGTTAAAAATTGAGAATTTATTTCACTGTTTTAAGCACATAGAGATTTTAAACTGACTAAAAAGTAAAGTGAATAAATATAGTAAAAAACATGGCTCCAATCGGTACAAAACAATAATTTTATTTTAACACACATTTTTCAAAGTTCTATGTGTAGAGTTTATGATAGATAAAGGCAATCTTACTTATTCATAAACTCTGCTCTCTTACAACATTTCCAGAGCTAAATTACTACATGATGCTTGGAATCTCGCTTACGCCGGTGATTTAAGTTTTGCCACAGCCTTTAATATGACTTTATTCATGAAATATGAGCGCAATCATATTGTGTGGAATCCGGTCTTCACTTTCATTGATCAAATTGGTCGGCATATTGATATGGCAGAAGTCCATCAAAAATTCGAGGCAAGTAAAATGTACAAAACTAAATTAATTTTACTAAAATAATATCTGCTTCCCATTTCAAGGCATATGTTTCAATTATGCTATCACCCTTATACGAAGAATTAGGTGATGAGAGTGAAACCGAAGACAGCTGGAAAACAGATCTTCGATCCTTGACTAAACGATTTTTGTGCCACGCAGGCTTTCAACCTTGTATCGAAGAGGCAAAATATGCGTACAGCGTCTGGCAACAAGCTGCCGACCGTGACTTCGAAATACCGTTTGTATATTCATACACAGTTATTTTCTTACATTTGTATTTGTTATGCGTTGCAGGGTGCCAAATCATTATATGTGTCCCATCTTTAAGTGGGGTTCCATTGATGAGTGGCAATTTGGATTAGAGCGAGTGATTAATTTCCCAAAATCCCGAAAGCAAAGTGAAAGAACTTATCTATTAAAACAACTGGCAGGTTGTGCAACAAATGCTGACAAGATCAACCAACTGCTAAGAATGTCGATTCTAGAAGACCACTCGAACTTCACCGAAATCGATCAATTCCTAATTTTTACCTCATTGACCTCGGTTTCCAGTGGTTATTATACATTATTTAATTTCTTATCTGAGAATTGGACCACGATTCAAAGAAAGTAAGTCCAGTTTTATTTATATTACGCTATGCATCTTTACTTTTCATTCCCGAAATAAGTGTTTTATTAATTATTGTAGTTTTTAATTAAAGTCCACTCCTATGATTGCTGAGCCTCAAAAACACAATTATAAAAGTCAAAGCTATTTTTTCTGAAAGTTATTCAATATTTTAAGTACATTATATAATTTTCGGATTAACTGTAATTGTAATTTGTCTATGGCGGGTACTTTCAAAGACAGCGATAAAAATGTAATAAAAAATGACTTACCCTTACCTTATAATCGGTAATCGCAAATCGATAAAGCCACATATGTTGCGTATGTTGAAACGTGAGTTTACGCGTACATAAGACGCGTTAGTTGACGCGTGAGTTGAGTCGTCAGTTGACGCGTGACTTGACGCGTCAGTGAGTTGCGACCCATGCCCATATGCCGACTTTCAGGCTAGAATTTTTATTTATGTTCAAAATGCATAATTACGTCAAAACTCAACGTATTTCTAACTTTTTTAGAGGTCAGAACTTAATCAAAAATACTAGGTTTTTAAAATCGGGTGACTTTTGACAAAGTCGTAGTAATTGCAATTTTTGGCAGTCCCTACAAGCACTTTTATTTAAGTCTCAATGTTGATTTGAACATGAATTTAAAATAAAATGAAAAATAATAATTTCTATTACTTATATATTTTCTTTTCATGTTTTATGTGGCGCCGTAATTAATTTTCGCCACTGCTGAGAAATATAAAATTTGAATCTTAAGATGTGTTTAAATTGCAAAGACATTGACACCATTATTTCCTTAATTTTGTGTTGCAATTAGCCACTTATGTAGCTAGGCACTTTGTTGACCTTACAACCAAATGTGGTCTATGGCTGCATTGTGCATGTTTAGTAAACATAAACTCACACAAAACATATAACAGAGCGCAACTACAAAAAAAAAACAAACATAAAAGTTTTCCAACAAATAACTCCTCTTTTTATCCCTTATCCTTTATCTTTTGATTGTTCCATTGATTAATATGCCATAAAAGTTTAAAAAACATATATAATATATATATAATTCATTGATTTTTACAATTTCAAATAATTTATATTTATTCAATATATGAGAAATGTCTAAATGACAGCAAATTAGTACATAGGCTGAAATTTTTTTAAAATTATAATAGGCTATTCTTATACTAATAGACTATTAAGGAAATTATTTATTTTCACCAAAATGCAAAATTTTTACTTACAAATAAGACGTTCTCATGCAAGTAGTATAAGAACATAGGATTGTTGCCGTTCATTAAATTACCAGTTTTTCATTTTCAGACTTCAAAATAAAACGAATTTATGGGACCATTTGATTAGTTCGGCCACTGGTTTTTTTTTAACTCAAAAAGGCTATGATATGGTCCAGCAGCTATACGAAAAGCATACTGGAGAGTTTGGGAGTGCACAACACATTATTGAAAAGTCGCTTCGCAACATAAAAGAAGAAGCAAAGTGGAGCGAAGAGAACCTTCCAGTTATTCAAACTTGGCTTGAAAGCTTTTTATCTACGAATTAACACTGAGCGAAGTGATACAAAACTTTTTTTTTAATTTCATTAAATATATTATGGTTGTTGAATAAAAATATGTAATATATTGTCTTCATGCAATGAATCGTCAAGTAAAATGTTGATTATGTGCGGATATTGTTTGTTCTGTAGGAGCCGGCAAGCTTCTGGCTGTTGATCACACACATGTGTTGTCTGCTTAGTGATTACATGCAGATGCACGTTTTCCCAATTATATATATATATATATATATATATATATATATAATGAAATGTCATTTAATGAAATGTCATTGGGAAGCTTCTAAAAGGATCAAATAAAAATATATAAGAGAATTTTAATGGACCTATATATATATATTCCAGCTTAGCTCATATGGAGATTATTTCCTTTGACTCTTCGGGCTTGCCGTCGTCTTTATTAGCCCAGATGCCATGAACTGCTAATTCAACTGTTATTAATATTCCGTTATTTAATTTATTAAATATTTTATGGGTGTTTTTGTAGGCTCGCTTTGTTTTTACATTATGAGTTGCTACTCTAACGCGTAAGCAAAGCGCCATAATAAAACATATGTAGGATGTATATCATGCCCTCGCACAATAAAAAATGATTTGGTATTTTAATCTAAATGAATAAATAAAATAAAATAAAAACATTTATTGCACCTACACAAAAAATATACAATGCAGCTGTTAGGAGAGCTCAAAATACACAGAATACAGTTGTTTTTTTTTACAGATTTATGGCAAAATTTCAAATTTCACACATAAACCTTTAAAAACTAAATAAAACTTCTTACATAATTCTTGGTTACATAGACCCTTCCACTTAATTATTAAAAACATTTTAGAATATTCATCGTAGCTTTTCATTTTATTGGCAGAAAGTCTTTGACCCTCCCTCGCTTATTTCTGCTTTGAAAAGTTGCTCTTTAAGAACTGCATCGCCTATAAAAACACTTGAATGCCCGAAGCTTCGGCTAGTCGATTTCCAGCTGTGTTTCATTACGGGCAAAAGTTTGGAGATTCAGTGATTAAACGTTTTCCTTATTCTAAACGTATATTGTTCCTAGCTGATACAAGGACCAACACTTTAAAAAAAGGCTCGTCAGCAGAATTTATTTTAACGAATATGGTAAGTATGATGTAATCAATTCCTTAAGCTTAAATTGTCTTGTTCAGATTAAAACGCATATAAGTTATACTGTTTCATTAAAAAAATAGATTCATAGTTAGAATCTATATTATGCAATAATATAGGTTTAAGCTTACACAAGCAAAGCTATAGCAATTTTAACTAAACCAGTGAGAATTAAATGAAGAAATACTAATTTGGTCATATCATTAGCCATCTGTTTTTACCTGCGCATTAATTTAAATCTATTTTTTGCCATACAAATAATAAATTTTTTTTTTCGCTATTTATAAAAAAGACTAGACTGCGATATAGTAATGTCTAAAGGCAAACAAAAAGTTTTTATTAGGCCCATTGGTTGTAAATGTTTGCCAAAATATTAAAAGTATTTAACAACTGATCGATGCGGGAATATAATATATATACATATATATAATATATAAGTAGTAAATTTCGCCAACTAGGCGGAAAATTTTACACAGATTGAAAATTGTAGAAATGAGTTTGAAGGGCAAAAACTAATTTTTTTTTAAGCTTTATGGGTTTTACTATTAATCTAAAAAGTACACATTGGCACAGACAAAGCCGTCTGTAAACACATATTCAAAAACTGATTACCAGGAATTTGAAATAAATGATTTGTATATACATATGAATATGAACCTATGGATATGCATAACAGAAGGATATGCACCTATAAAGAATGATTCTGAAAATTTTTAAGAGTATTATTTAATAGGAAAAATACATTTATCAACTAAATTCCAATGAATAGGCGTGTCTAATTATGTATGTAGTTTTGCAAATGGTACTTTTGTACAAATCTATATGAATGTAGGCAAAATATACCCATTCATTTATGAATTTGCAGTTTCATTGCACTATCATATATACATATATTAATAATCAACCAAATCAGCTTAATATAATTTGACAATATTATAATATTGTATTTTATTTTAGAGGGAATGCATTTCAGTTCATATAGGCCAGGCAGGCGTTCAGATTGGTAACGCTTGCTGGGAGTTGTACTGCCTGGAGCATGGTATTCAACCTGACGGGCATATGCCCTCTGACAAAACGATTGGTGGAGGCGATGACTCTTTCAATACCTTCTTTAGTGAAACTAGTGCCGGCAAGCATGTGCCACGTGCTGTTTTTGTTGACTTGGAGCCAACTGTTGTTGATGAAGTGCGTACTGGTACATATCGGCAGCTGTTCCATCCTGAGCAGTTAATTACTGGTAAAGAAGATGCAGCTAACAACTATGCTCGTGGCCACTACACAATTGGCAAGGAAATTGTGGATATAGTACTAGATCGTATCCGTAAGCTGGCTGATCAATGCACCGGTCTTCAAGGATTTTTAGTATTTCATTCATTTGGTGGAGGAACTGGCTCTGGATTTACCTCGCTGCTTATGGAACGTTTATCAGTTGATTACGGAAAAAAATCAAAGCTAGAGTTTTCGATATACCCTGCTCCACAAGTACGTAATACATTTTTTTTAAACGTCTTCTCAATTGCCGGCATAAATTGATTATATACATATATTCAAATATAAGTATATAAGACAAACAAAAAAATATTTTTCTGGCTTTGGAAGAACGTACCGAAAAAAATTGTTTATATATCTTAAATATACCATTAACTTTCGCTTTTAAAGGTTTCAACTGCCGTTGTCGAACCATATAATTCCATTTTGACTACCCACACCACTCTGGAACATTCTGATTGTGCGTTTATGGTTGACAATGAGGCCATATATGACATTTGCCGTCGCAACTTAGATATTGAGCGACCCACCTACCTGAACCTAAATCGCTTAATTGGTCAAATAGTTTCCTCAATAACAGCATCGTTGCGCTTCGACGGAGCGCTAAATGTTGACTTAACTGAGTTTCAGACCAATTTGGTTCCCTACCCACGCATTCACTTTCCTCTAGCCACATATGCTCCAGTAATTTCCGTTGAGAAAGCTTATCATGAACAATTAACCGTCGCCGAAATAACTAATGCATGCTTTGAACCCGCAAACCAGATGGTCAAGTGTGATCCAAGGCACGGAAAATATATGGCATGCTGTATGCTCTACCGAGGTGACGTGGTGCCCAAAGATGTCAATGCAGCAATTGCCACAATTAAAACGAAGCGCTCAATTCAATTCGTCGACTGGTGCCCGACTGGCTTTAAGGTGGGTATCAATTACCAACCACCCACGGTGGTGCCAGGGGGCGATTTGGCCAAAGTTCAACGTGCGGTATGCATGTTATCTAATACCACAGCCATAGCTGAAGCCTGGGCCCGTTTGGATCATAAGTTTGACCTAATGTATGCCAAACGTGCTTTTGTACACTGGTATGTTGGAGAAGGTATGGAGGAAGGCGAGTTCTCTGAAGCCCGAGAGGATCTAGCCGCACTTGAAAAGGATTATGAAGAGGTGGGAATAGATTCAACCGCCGATGTCGACGAAGGTGACGAATACTAAAGAATGTAATAAAATACAAGCCCATTGAAAAATATTGAAATCAAAACATGACCGCCTATATTCGGTTCGTATAAGTTTACACATCCTTGCAGAGTCCACCTGCTCATATCTAAATAGCACCACACCCAATTGAAGAACATTAAGTTTTTCATACAAGGATTATCCTCCGACCTATTGTTCCTATTGGACCTGAATGTTGTAGATATTCATCTAGATATATAGATATTTGGGTGACAATATATACATATTTGATCACACTTTCTTAGTAAGCAATTAAATAAACAATATTGTGCAAGAAATATGGTCCGATATGGGCGAATCCGAAATAATAAAATTTACAAAAAGACTCGGCTGGAATTGAGTCGAAAATGTCTTTTCAATGTCACGAAAATATTATATTAACTCTGCAAGGGTATAAAAAAGAATTTTGCCATATATCTAACCCATTGAGCTCAGTAAATTTGTTTCGTATTTGTACTTTTCAAAATAAAATATGCATTAAAATTAGCAAACAATATAACAAAAATGTGTTTTCTTTTTATTAGTTTCACTGGTACCCCCAGCCCTTTTAATAATTTATATATATATATATATATTATTTTAATATTTTATTTTATTTGATATATGTATATAATTTTATTTGACACGTGAATCGTTAATATTAAAAGGTTTGTAAATTATTTCTACAATGTGTTCCATGTTGTTTTATTTTCTGTGAAGGTATGCGGTATATTCAGTAGGTATAAGATATAGCAAAGTTTGCCCCGACCGGGAATCTAACCTTAATACATATTTTCTTATTTTCAAAGATTATATTTGGCTTATCAACTTGTTTCTACTGAACAAATTGGATAAATGTCTTACATATTATATTTTCAAAGACCTAAACGCATGAGGAGGTCAAATAGTGTGTGTATATATGTATATTATTAAAACTTGTGGTTTATTTATTCAGAACTTTTTAATACAAAATGGACTGGTCCGCCCCATGAGAGTTAAACTACGCAATTCGAGCGACCAAAAGCGACTGCTTCGAATTACATGCAAGTGGTTGAAACAGACCATCGAAGGTCATGATCATAAGGAACTTACAATTACCGTTGCTCGCAGGCAAAAACAGATTAAGACTACGAAACGGGAATGCAAGACAGCTGCGGTGTACATAGGCAAATTCAAATATTTCCCACATATATATATATATATATATATATGCATATGTATATAAAAGATTGAAGGCAACTGTATAATTATGAGCAACCGTCTAATCTAACTTAAGATACGCTTAAAATCTCGTTCTTACAATATTTATTTAAATATAAAATAAAATTAATAAATAAACGAACCTTTTTAGTTCGGTTATATTTAGCTAGGCTAAAACTCAGTTGATCTGTGGGTTCATGCAACAAATTTGTATTAGTTGCGTTTGCGACAATTATCAACACGGTACTTTTTATATATATTACGCATGGCATTATTTGTTCTTCACTTATTATTATGGTACAATTTTTGTCTTCGAACATTAAACACAGTATTTGTATACATGTTTTACAATGCAATACATAAGTAACACACGGCGAATCAACGGAACATTAACTCAAACAGGACGAATACGTAAAAGAATAATATGCTCTATACTATTTTTCCCCCGCCCAACCATAATATATATAAATTCATGCTGTATTAATATCCGCACTACCAACCACTGCCTACTTACCAACAGGATCTGAAAACACCAATAATCAAATTGGGCCAAAGTTGGACAGACAAGTTTTTTTTCATATTTATTTTTATTAAAAAATTTCACGATAACATTTCTAAATGAGTAGTCTAGCTGATGTTGATTGTAGTATCAAGTATGTAAAAATATATAAATAATACCATCATCACTTTTGGAAATACAAATCGTGCACTAAACATTCGCCGGCATCATGGATTAAGAATATGATTTGTTCTTTAACTTTTTCAAGAAATCCTTAGCTTGCTTATCACCTTGTCTATACTCCAGTGCTCGGAGTGCCAAACAATCTTAAAAGAAAATATTTTATAAATAATATTAATACACTTCTTTAAACCAAAATGCTTACCTGAATACTCTGGTCTACAAAGACTCATAACAATTTGCTCGCCCTCAGATGCTGTAATATCTGCAAACGTTATATAGCATTCCGCTATATATTGATTTGTCATTCCAAATAAATCTTTATCCTTAATAGTAAAAAAAATCAGGCTGTCTTTCATTTGGCGTTGTTCTGCACTCAAATTACTGAATTATATAACAAAAAAAATGTATTAAAAGCTTTAAGATATTACTCTAAACAGATTTACTTACAACCGAAATGTTTCGTCATAAAGAGGAAAACAATTTTTATTGTGAACAGCAGTTTTTACTGCTGCAATGCCATTAAATCGACCAGTAGGAAACATGTACACTTTTACAAACGAATCACATAATCCATTTTTGTCCATAGAAACCAAATTACGAGCATTTAATATTTCCAACTGAAAATAAAAATATATAATTCTGTGCGGCTTTTTTATTACAAAATACTCACAGATAATCCGGTTTCGGAAAACTGAGCCCTAATTGTAAGTTGTCCGAATAGCGATACAGATTGTTGCTTTTGAACCCTAAACCGGTCGAGGTAATATTGATGGATAAGATCAGAAGTTTCGGAGGCATGAAGATCTAGTGTGTTTTCAATATCCGATAGAATTTTAGAATCACCCGCTAAAGCTTCACCAATTTTAAAGCAAGATATCATAGTGCGAAGAGTTCCCCTTAAGTTTTGAAAGAATGCGGGAGGACGGCGTTTCTAAAGATATTTTTTTTATGTTAGCAAATAATAAAAAAAATTAGCTGGAATTTTCGCATACTCACATCAAGATTAGACTGAACAAGATCATATATTATAACTGCTAACTCTCCCCAAATTCCATCTAATATTCTTCCAAAGTTTACTTCATTAAGAGTTTCATAAAGGGTCGCTAGTGACCTTTCTAAATACATCATTAGCCTTTCCATAGAATTTGAGTCCTTATGGAGGATTTCCGCTCCTTCAGTTAAAAATCTACGAATCGGTGGAGACATTTTATGGACAACATGCTCTATTAATTCAACGATTTGATTGCGTTGTGTATCAACGGCGTTGTCAATAACAGCCCTTATGGTATCAGCGCAGCGTTCAGCCTCCAAGTTCGATCTAAATTCTCCTATGCGTTTTATTACGTCATCAGATCCGAGTTCCTTAAAAAGAAATTAAAAATATCGGCACAACATTATTTCTACGAATTCTAAAATAAACAAGTATCGTCGATAAGAAACATTAAGTATATCGTAACCATTACATATCCTTTATATATCATTTTACCAAACATGTTTTCATTTCAAACAAATATTTTTCGTTTCACACATACTTTTCCTATAATTCCATTTGGATATGGTCATCTCCGGCCTATGTACTGTCTCCAACAAAAAGACGGATATATTCCAAGTTTCTCTAAGATATTTAAGCTTAGCAAGCTTAACGCATATAAGACTAACAAAATTCGGACAAACGGACATGGATTTATCGAATCGGCTGATGATCAAGAATATATGCGGTCGGGGAGGATTCTTCAGCGCATTGCAATTAAATAAACGAAAAGAAAAGAAAACAGAGGAATAGCAGAACTAAGATAGCTCGGAAAGCATGTAAAGAGGAATTCTAGTTGGACACCGCTGGACAGGCTAATATAGAGAGATTTATGAGAACTCACCATAACTGTTTCCAGATTTGAGTATAAATCTCTATGCCACATATCCTGTGCATAAGAACAGTGCTACTTTTTGCTTACTGTACATGTAATTCTTACCTTTATAAATGATGGTAAACTCTGTCGAATGTAGTCCATATTGTTAATGGCTAAGCACCATTCCTCCGATAAAACTGAGATTAAAATTTTACGTTTGGAATCTGATATAAAAGATAAAGATCGTGTCTACTTACTGAACATTTCTCCATCCTCTCCTACATTGGTAATGCTCTCTACTCGACGCGACATGCGCTGTGCATAGAAAACGCAACATCGGCATATATCCTGTTAGACGATGGTAAAGTCAGATATGATTAAACCATTATCTCCAAATCAAATATAGGATGGTTACTTACGTTGATGATTTTTGCAACAAATGTGTACGACCCTTCAATTTCTGGCCAGTCCAATTGTTGCCAAAATATTTTAATCTGATAAAATATAGCTAAAGTATCCACAGCAGATGAACTATATTTAACAGTTTCATCGACAGCGTGGAGGTGGTCTAAATCTATAGCTTTTTGGATGCGGTTTAATGCTTTTATAATTGAAATATCTAGCCAATGAGTTACACCTCTTTCAAACCATTGATAAAAATCAGACATCTGTAATTTATAATTGGGACAGAGTGATCGTCCTTAAAAATAAAATTTAAAAAATTAAATTATTTAAGTTAAGTATATAAAGTATTTAATATTTTTACCTAATGTATTGTATCGCTTGAGAACCAAATAAACTTCAAATAATGTTGTTCCCATATTCACATTTTCAATGTTCGGTATATCTTTAAACTGATCGTCGGGAACATCTAACATTTTAATGTTGGAACAAACATTTTTTATGATCGGTTCACATGTCTCCATCAGTTTTAAATCATAATATAGAAACAGAGTAGTGGAATAACTAACCCGAATTTTACTGAAAACAAAAATATAAAAATGTGGATGAATAATTCTATCAGTAATTAATAAATTAACTTAAAAAGAAAAAACTATATTCGGTATACCGTAATGGGTTTAATCATTACTCAAGGAGATTCCCATAGGAGCTAATGATATAGCAATAAAATATTTATAAATTGTTAGGAGCTAAAAACAATACTGTCTATTTATTATATATGTTTATTTATACCGGATATCTTCAAAAACAAAAATGTATTCAATACTACAAGTCAAGTTTTTATATATTATTCCAGCAGGAACTAAATCAAATTAAATTAAATATTTATCCTATATAGAACTTTCTTTCAAAAATGTTGATAACGTCTATGAGTTAGACGTATTTGGTTATGATAGGCTAGTGAGAAATATGATCTTAAAAAATAACACTTTATCTGCACATATAAGCACAACTTCTGATACAATAATGATTACTTTAAGTTATACTAAGAAATTCTGATAATTTTGATTATATTCTTAGGATTGAAAATAAAACTAATCAAAAGTAAGTATTAATTTGTAAAAATACAAATCTTTAATAATAATTTTTTAAAAAATGAATAGAACAAAAAAATAATGGCTTGTATGTGTTGGAGCACAAGTTATTGGCAATTTGGAAGTACTATCATAGCCGTCCGACCTCGAACTAATACCGGCATTATATATTTTCACCCTTGAAATTCGGATTTGCTTGGTGTAGAGTAAGGTTTTCATATCTTTAAATCGCGAAAGACCGCTGGTCTTAAAGCGAAATCTATTAGTTTGAATATGCGCTCCGGCTTTATGACTTATCTTAAGAAAAATAAAAACAACTGCCTAACCTGCAAAGATTTCCGTATTTTAATTATGTTGTGACATTTGTAACACTTTCAGGAAGGCGTTTCTGACCCACAAAGGATATATTTTTGTTCAGCATCACTAGCTTGTTGACATAACAATGTCGTTTTTAAAGTTTTAAAGCTAACTTCCTTGGTATAGATATATGCAATTTTTTGCTGAAGGCAGTTCTTAATTCTTAGTTAGTCGAACGGATGGGATCACTATTTTACACAGTTAAATAACCATTTCATAATGTTTTCCTCACATTAAAAAAAATCACCAAAATCACAGAACTTATCGCATTTCATTCATATTCATTTTATTCTACGACTACTGTGAGCGTAGAATTTTTTTCATTAAGAATAAACACAAAATAATAAAATGGAGCTAACTACAATCTATCCTCTGAATTTAGTGTTTCTAGGTTTATAAATTGTGGGAAATATAATAGTATTTAATGTTCATAAATTACTCGATGTTTCAAGTCTCTAATTTGAAGGACGTCTAAGAACTCGCTTTCATATGAAATATGAACCCACGGACAGCATTGCTTCATTGCTAAAAACCAATCAAATTTATTTCTTCTGTATTAGAATATAACTTCTTAGGGCTGACACTGGACAGGAAATTAGACTGGAACCTTAATACCCAGCAAAGGGTTAAGACAGCAGCAGTCGCTTTCTACACTTCTAGTACCGGAATATAGAAGGCAACAAGCTAGCTAAAAAAGGCACTCTGTTACCCCTCTTCTCAGATAAGGAAGGTATATGTATACCTTTAGCTACCTGGATGCTCAGAATCAGAGAAATTAATACACGCAAGTCGAATGACGTAGAAATTCGGACAAAAATATTAAATTAATAAGAGGAATAATGGTAAAATAAATTTAAATTATTGTTTAAAATTAAAAATATAATATACTTACTGGTAGAACAATTTGTCAAAATATTCCATTGCACGCTGGAGATCTGAGCGAATCATTTGTATTATTTGTATAACGTACTGCAATTTATCATCATCAGTCTCATTATCTTTAGTTTTTTTACTGCCTTCTATAATATGTTCCATCCATTCTTTCGCACCGCTATTTATAGCATCAACGATAGCGTTGTCAATATTGTATGACTCAGAGTCCACCTTTTCTATCCAGCCATAGACAGTTTGAGGAAATATGTCAATTGTACTCGGTATGTCAAAAGTTTTTAACTTCGACAGAATATCTAATACTTCACTGAGAGCTTTAAGTATTTTGTTGTCACTGACATTTTTAGATCGTAGTTTTCTTAACACCGAAAAGCAAGATGGCAGCAATCGCTTCGCTCCGTCCCAAAAGGTTTTTACATCTTCACAATCATTTTGTAAACAGCTTATGACTGGAACCAAAATGTCGAGTATAGAATTAAATAGTGCAAAATTTAGTTTGTGAGTCTCATGAACGGTACTATATGCGTGCCATTGGCTTAGTGCACACTCAAAAGAGGAGAGTCCACTTTGAACAGCGTGTTGAGTTCTGATAGCTTCAGCCATCGAGCTAAATTTTCCGCTCCACCAATAGTTGGTCACTTGAGACGTGTCCAGCTCATTCATGAGTAACAATTTTAAGAGATGCTTATGCTCTTGGCACGCTACATTTTTATTTTTTTCAGCACTTAGGGTAATGTTGACCAACACAGATCCGCGGCTTTTCGTTTTGCTTCCTTTTTCCAGATTATACCAAACTGTGAGCCCAGAAGCTGGAATAGACTATAAAAATGTATTATAAAAATCAGCGAGTCGACAAAGCCAAAAAAATTTGAAGTATGCATATATTCTAAAAATCCCCTCACAAGATGTGTTCTGTAAATGTGCCTACGCCCACTTCTTTTCATCTATACCTCTTTCAGTTTGAAAGCTGGAGTCACCAAATGCAAAATGTAGATTAATCACAATTTATTTTAATAGTCAAGGCAAACCCATTCAAGGTCATCCCACCACTTCTGCAAAAAGTTTATATGCTACCTGTGATCGGCCGGTACAATGCTTATGCAGTCCACCTGCCAATCGCGCATTCACATATAACCACAAAGTTGTTGTGTTTAGAAAGCTAAAAACAAAAAAAAAATCAAAACGACAGCTAGAAATATTACTCGAGAAATTATTACTGAAGTTTGAATAAAAAGTCATCGAAGAAGAATCATAATTATCAATAAAAATTCATCGAAGGAAAATCATAATTATCAATTACCAAAAAAATAAAAATGTCTGTGACCAAATATTATTAAAATATGAATTGCTTTGGATAAATCGTGATTCGCTATCCTTTATTTTGCCTATTTCATTATTTCCTTTCTAGCATTGCTAGTAATGCAATGACCCGTCAGATAATAAATAAATCTCATAGATTCAGAGATTTCACAGATTGTTTAGATTAACTAGGTTAAGTCTTAGAAGTGGTCAAAGTTTTTGTACTAATCTGCTAATCCAATCTAATCTCTTTCAATTATCAAAATCTGTATAAAAATGAATATGTCAGCAGATTAACTCTGGGCTTCATTCTTGTTTTATAATAACAAAATTTATATATCTTCAATAAGAAACTTTCGGATATGCTCCTGTAATTAAATACTCTATTCTATATTGTAACTAATATACTTTACCTTTAGTGAAATCATTGCACGTCCTATTAGTTCGTTATCATGTTTTCCAGAAGAAGCAGTAACGGCAATTTCTTTCATAAGTTTACTAAGGCCTCTTACGCCTTTGACATCCAAGAGTTTGTTAACCTTATCTTTGACAGTCTCCGCAGCATCAAAATCCCTAAATAAAAAGATAATTATAAATAACAATTTTTAATTCAATCAAGTAACTTAGAAAATGATAACACCTTAAGTGAAATATTAACCAACGACTAGAATATAATCATTAAATCTTTTCTCTTAAATGTTAACTGAATTCTGTCTATACTAATTAAGTACATTATTTTCATTTTTCTATAAGGAACTTGATTTTTATACTCTGATACTATGCTATGTGCTATGCCTATTGTTGTGTTGGGTGTTGGGAAATCAATAAAATCGATAAGTTTAATTTGATAAAAACAATAAATCTGCCACAATTGAAAATTTAGTCACCAAACTTCGAAACTTCAAAAATCGGCATATATATTTACCGGCCACGCTGATATCGGATCCCCCAGCGCCCAAAATCGGAATACCATGTATCTTTCACTTCGTTTAGCTACATATAAATGCAAACGGTTTATACACACTTGAAATAGCGGGAAAACATTTCACGGACACGCCTAACCCAACCAACAAAAGTTAATTAATATGTATCACACAACTGTAGAGCTAGAGTTACCAAATTTAAACGGCACATTAATAATTATTAAATGATCGAGAAACACCCAACGCCGTTAAGCTACCACCCCACAAAATATTTGTTTGTCACGTGTTATCAGCGGGTATAACACGGATAATTCCGCTGTCAAACTGACACCCTATTCATTTGTTTGTAATGCAAAATGATATTGTGATGGTATAGAATTACACAAAAAATACATAATATAAGACTTACCAAACTTCAATAATCAGAGCTTCCTCGCGAGGACCTTCAGTAATTGGTCTATTGAAAATTGTATTAAATATGAAATGTATCAATTTATGTAAAATTAGAAAACGTAATCATCGTTTTGGTGTAACAGCTTCATAAACATAAAAATAATTACTGTACTCTATATAACTATGCATATTATATATATATATATATATATACTTTTAATCGAATTCTCCAATATTACATATATTTTTTTCATATATTACAAAATATACTTACAAAGAGAAATGTTCCTCCCATATGGGATTTAGAGTACACGGTTTTACAGATGAGTTATAACGGTGCGAGTTGTTTGATTCCAAGTATAATGTGACAAATGGATCCGAAAACCCATTTGGATCTTTTGACAATAAATTTTCTGCTTTTATGATTTCAACATTTAATCTCAATTTGGGTGGTTCCTTCATCTTGGCAGTTTTAGAAATTTCTAAATGCTCTGAATTAGGTATTTTAAATACTTCTTGAGCAAACTCAACTAGACTGCTTGTACAGACATCGTTGGTCTCACAACCAATGTTATTGTAAATCTCAAATAAAATTTCTTCGTACAAGTCTTCAATCTGAAAAAAATAATGTTTAATTTATTATTATTCTTCAAATTATTTTAATATGAAAATTAAAACAGTCGCAATATAGTCATAAAAATCCGCTTAAATTAAAAAAAAAAAAAACAATGAAATAAAAGAAACTTGTCTCACAAAAGACAATGCCTCCACGGCAAAGAAATCAAGACAGAGACCAGTGCAGACCTGATCGGTTGAGCAAGAAAACCTATATTTGCAACTCTGAAAATATCACCTTTAACAAAGTTGAATTTTTTCTTTGTTTTAATCTTGTTTTAACCTTCTTTAAAAGTGCGAAACAATTAATTTTCAATCTTCAAAATAATATGAAAAAAACCGACAATATTCTTAATCATAATCATTGTACTCATGTTTCGAGCAATACATCGTATTTATACTCTTATTTTCAATATGGTTTGATCCGTGTGCTTTTTTTAAATTAAACAGAAATACAGTTTTAAAAAATGTATTACATTTCTTGTCCGAAATAATTGCATAAAATAATTAAATAAAATCTTAAATTTAACATCAGAAAACATCATTTTTAGCTGCTCTGGCGCGAATTACCCTTAAGTTGAGCATCCCAAACTGAAGTGGTATAACGATTTGCACTGTTGATTGATAATATGCCTTTGCACATTCTGTATTAATTTGAAGATTCTGCATTTAAAATTGTGGCATTTATTGCTATCGGAAATCGAAAATCGAATGAAATAATCAAGCTTTATCTGCCCCGAATATATGAGAGCCTATATTCCAAATTTGAAGTCCCTAGCTCTTATAGTCCTGAGATCCACGTGTTAATACAGACAAACGGAAACACGGACCAGGCTATATCGACTCGACTGTTGATCCTGATCAAGAATATATACTTTATGGGGTCGGAAATGCTTCCTACCTTTATACCTTTTTTACCCATTTTCAATGAGTTCAGGGTATAAAAACATGCATGTTTTTCTTTACAAACCCGAACTGAAATCACAGACTTGCGACTTGAGTGCATTTTTTGAATTTTTGCATTTGTGTCTACTAACTTTTTCATATGTATACACGCATCATAGATATCGGCAAATACATACCCATATTTACTCTCCCAATGATTATTCTGTTGTCCCCTTCTCACATATGCACATGTGTATGCTGATAGTAGTTAGATCAATGTCAGACCACGTTTTGGGCTATGAATTAAGATTAACATATCTTGAGCTAGCGGTATTTTATTAAAATATAAAATATAAATATAATCTTGCCTATCGTGGATATTAGATTATAACATATTGACTTCGTTTAAATGTTAAATCATATTATAACTGTGAGTTCCTATGGTAGCTGAAAAATAAATAATCGGATCTTCTGATTCTGACATATGCACTGGCTACAAGAAATAGGCAGATCACTATTTTTATAAAGATAGCTTAAAAACTGAGAGCGTCGAATCAAAGAGACGGACATGGTTATAAAAAGAACATATAAAATAAGTAAATAAGTGGGGTCGTTGTCTCGTTCAGTGCATTACACACTTTACGACTAAATTAAAATGCTATATGCACGTGCATAGGAAGAGTTGCTTTTCTTGAGAAAAGTAAATAAGTTTGTCCCAGGCACAAAAGCGTTTGACCTTTATCTTACCAATTCGACATTATAATGTTTTTGATGTACCAGCTTTGAGGTATATCCGGATACAATTTATGGAAAAAACTGTGATATCTAATAGACTAATAGACATACACTGATATCGATAATAAAAAAGTATACTAATGCATTTCAAAGTGTTTCCCAAAATTATTGAATTTATCAAATACTTACGGTCATTGAATGACAAATTGCCTTAGCATGAGATTCCAGTAAATGCTTGTGAACACCACGAAAATGCTGGTTTGATATGCTTCCATTTCTGTTAAGCATTCGCTTACGCCGCTCTGCCGTTTCATTTAATGACAGCGTGGAACTCACTTTTTTCACCTGTCGTGTCTCATGGCCAGCGGTACGATTTAAACTTAGAAATTTTGAATTTCTATCCGTCGAGTTTTGCGAACTTATATTAGGCAGAACACGGGGCAGGGACAAATGACTCATTTTGAATATACAAATTGACCAAATTTAATTAAATAATGCTTTAAACACTCTGCACTTCGGCTAGTAAAGTAGTTGATGCTCATCTAGCGGACTATGCAGTTTTTATTGAATATATTCTTGGTCATCGTACAAATACTTTTAGCATGTACATAAGAATATATATATACATAAAGAAACGCATTAAAGTCACTATAGTAGTAACACTTCGAACACTTCGAACTCTCGTAAATGAAAGACCCGTTAACAATGCCAATGCCGAAAACTGAAAATCGAACAATTTATCACTTTGGCCATGAGCTGCTTTAAGTATGCATGAGCAGAATACAATTTCGATTTTGTTTTCTAAGTATCTCACAAGATAAAGAGAAAAGCATTATGTAGTAGTGCTTTGAGTAAATGTTTTATTTTTGGAACTAAGAAAAAGCTCAATGATAATGAAAAATGTTTATTCTCAAGTATGTAAAAAAAAGCTGTTCAGAACAAACGAAATAAATGCTTTTTATGTACATACCAAATATTTGTACATATAAACATACTATGTAGATAGGTAGATGCTAAAGCAAACAGCTTTGTAGACTATTTAGCTGTGTCTTTGGAAATGAGTTCATTTGTTTGTTGTTCGATATTTTGGTTAATTAAACAGTTCGAAGAGATGAATTTTGAACTTACATAAAACAAATATGTCTGCTGTGAAAAATTATAATCGATGAGATAACTTTATCTCTATACATAATAAGTGCATGGCTCATATGGCAGGAATTCTGTCACTTAAATGAGTATACAAAAATTACGAATAAATTAATTACAATAATTAACATGATTCTAAAATTTATCCATAGAACAACTTCTGCAATCTAAACTTAGACATATAAAAGGTGGGAAGACCGACCAGGATCTACTACAAGTAAAACAAGTGCATAAATTTATTTTAAGATACAAAATATTGTAGATAGTTATCAGAAATGAAAAATCATCCCAACAGCATCGAAATATATTTAATTAAATTATACACTTGCATGAGCTATTACAATTTTGCGGTGATGTGTGTAATTGAAGGAGGGTCGAAGAATTTGACCCATATAAAATATTGATCATCTTAAACGACCGAGTTAATATAAACATATATGTCCATGTCATGAAACTTAAATATATCCGTAGTTTTATCAAGATCAGATTATTTTGTTAAGAAGCTTCCATAGAATCGGGTATTTAAAAATGGCTAATGCAATTTAGATGTGAGCAAGTGGTCTGCAATGTGAGTTGCTAAGGTACTTAATTTTCGGCAAGACGAAATCTTTGATACCTAATTGTAAATATATTTGGCCTAGAGTATATTGCTTTTGTAAAATGTACATCACTGTCTGTATTTATGCAACTTTGCCAACATTTTGGTTTAACGGCCCCAAAGATTTGCACCGCTTAATGCTTAAACCAATAGTTACCAGACTTGGATGGAATATCTGGTTATCACCTCATAAGATTGGGAAAATTTCTCGGCCATGGTCCCAATTTTGCAGCTAAAGTTGCCAAACTTGAAATTAGGCCCATAAATGAAAAATGAATTTTATTAATGCTCAGGAAGCAGTTACCAGGCCTATTCTGAATTAAAAGCGTGGATGACAAGTGCAAGTGGGTAGGTATTACTATTCAGGCCACTCCCAATGCCGCCCGGAAAAAAATCTAAACAAAATCACCTTGACTTACCAAACTTGGAAGGATTACGGATTACGATAAGATTTTTAAAAAAAAATACATAAGTATTAATTTTGCAACCGAGAGCGAATCCATTGCTTAAATGAAGTATTTATCAATATACTAAAAGATTTGATACTTACATTCATACAAATTGATGTGTCAAAAACAGTTTCTGTTATATCGTCAACAGGTAATAGATCTTGCACGCTTCCCGCGATAGACGATTCAACACATGCATTGTCGTCACTTTTTGTTTCCAATCCGCTGTCGGTACAAGATCCGTCTACATCCCTTACAATTACAGTCTCGTCACCTTCTTGAAATGGAGACAGTGATGTCTTAAAAACATTTTCATCCAATTGCGATTTCTGTCGCAACAAAAAACCGAAGTTTTCAAAAAAACCACCATCAGCATCTTGGAGCCTGCAAACATATTTTTAGTTTATTAAAGATTTTACAAGTTTGGTATAAAGTAAAATATGCTTTGAAATAAAAGTGGGATCGAAATACAATATATTATCCTCCACCAAATACATTTTCAAATAAATATATCTCAAACAACATCCACTAAAATAGTAATCAAGTATCGCAAATCTAAATTGATTCCATAATATATACAAAATACAACCTAATGTAAGACAATTTTACAATTTTCAATTTACAAGTATCAGGCATCGTCGTAATAACCCCTTTACGTTAGATTGCAAAATCAGGTTTGTAAAAACGATTAAAAACTTGATGGATTAAAAACATTTGTAGATAAAACCCGCCCTGACCAAACTGTTTGGCGTTTGCTGAGATTTAATACAAGTTAGCCAATGAATTCTTGCATGAACATCTTATACTTAATTATGCCAAATCTCGGAACAAGCACTGGGACGTGGACACTGTAAGATTTGTTGTAGTCAGTGGACTGGTCTGATATGCTCGTGTATACACGTGTAATGCACCACAAATTGTGCAATTATTAACAAAGTAAAAATCCATATACAATGATTACATTTAAATTTACAACATATAAATCCCCAAAATTAATAAAAAAAACACAAACACATATATACATGGATAGAGGGTAGCTTCTCTCGACTAGATCGCTCTTACTTGTTTAAGTTTATTATCTGCAAGTGTCTGTATTCTACGAAGCACCGAAGATTGCTGCTCTTCATTTCCAAATATCTAGCTTTCGAACTGAAATTATGTCAAAGTTTGTATGGCTTGTCTCCGATCGTATTCAAATTTGATTGTCTTCCTGTGCTTTTACGCAATTTGTCTCACTGTTTTAATATAAATGTTGTGTTCCATTTAAACAATATTTGAAGTTCATTTTCATTAAGAAATTCGTCCATTCCTGACTCCAGCAGTTTGAATTACATTTTCCCAATTTGTTTAATAATATGTTCATACATGTGTGCCCCTTATCCATTTCAGTTAACACCAATTGGTTCAATAATTAGAATTGTTCTGCAACATATTGGCTCCCTCAGCTATAACATTCGAGCTAACATTTAACTCACTATCGGAAATTGAGCTAAGTTCATTGATTTATACATGCTTCTGTCAGTAAACCACATATTACCTATCTCCTCCACATGATTGTATGGATTGAGCACACTGTTGTCTAATATTTTTTAGTCTGTCGCGAAACTTCATTTGTTTTTTAATTGCACTTTTTCACAATTTATAGCAAATATCATAATCACATATAAAAATTAATTTTGTTTATCAAAGAAAACAACAGAAATTTCAGCTGCACAGCAAAAAATCCAACCACTTTCAACTTGACATTTCCGTTTGAACTGTTTGGATGGTAAGAGGTTCAAACCTACGCAGCCAAAGTTAGCGGTCAAAACACAAAAACGTCATACATATATATAGTGACTTCACGGTTCATGACTATGCAGACATACATATATGTTTCTATGTACATACTAGCATATAACAAAGTATGTATGAGTGGTTACATTTATATAAAATAAACTCGCTCAACTATGTATGTGTGTTTGTGTGGGTATGTATGCAGACGGAAAAACCAATTTCCACGACTTCGTTTGCTGGGTATGCACAAATGAGCATGCAACAAACAAAGATTAACATAAATACGTGCACTCGAGTTCAAATGTATTTATATACAGACAAAACAAAATACTTTGGTGACTAACTGTATGCTCCGCACTTTGTCTTTTTAGTGGCGTAAATAAATAATCGTATTTTTATACGCTGACACAATTAAAATGTCTTAGAAGGGTATAATGAAATTATTATATTTATGCAGAAGGAATCATCTCCCATATTTAAAATATTTTCTTTAGGAACATCAACAGCCTTGTCGATCTAGCCATCTGCTGCTAATCAATCTGCAAGCGATTCACCAGATAATTTGTGTACAGGTGTTTAGCTGAAAAATAGTCTAACTTTTGAAAATATCGATATAAATCGCTGTATCTGGCTACGTCCTTGTATTAATTTATGGACTTTTGCTTTATCGGAAAAGAAACACGTAAGTTATGACCCAAAACAATGCGAATATCCTACTGCTGTCAAGCAATATTAGTGTGCACATACAGATGTGGGTAGGGGTAAGAAGGGGATGTAAATATGGCTCTGTGGATTCATTTCACTTTGGGTTTCTGAATAATGACGTGCGCTGCCTGAGTTACTGTGCATCTTTAATGAGATTCTTCAATGAGAAAATTGGAAAAAACAAGAGCCTGAGCATTATTTCCTACTAAGATTGTTTTTTACTTACGTAGACTTTAGAGGCTTTACGAAGCTTTTAGCTTTCACAAATATTATACAAATTACGATGAGAAAAAGTTATGGCTGTGGATATAATCAATGCAATTATAATGTAATTAATTTATTATTTAGAAACCAATAAAATAAATTCTAAATTTTTGACCATAATGCAGATCACTAGGCACTCACTCCCAAGATTGCTCAAGAAAATTTCTTGGGCACGCACATACAGCCCCATAAAATACCTTACACAAATCTTTTTTTTTAAATTACCTGTCATTTTCTGCTGAGATCGAAAACAGTTTGGGCGAACGAAAAAAATACAGAATATTGTGCTGAGATCCAAAATATTGCATATTGTTGAAGTTATTGTTTGTAAAGTATTTGTTAGGTTCGATTTGTATGCAATACAATTTGTGGGAGATTTAAAAATATTTTGGAACCCAAAATTAAAATAAATGTAAGAAATTCAAATTGCAATGTTGTTTTAATTAAATAGAAATATAATGTAATGTAAATTTATTATTGTTGCCCCTCTAAGGATTGATCTGACCTAGCCGAAATTCCGTTACAACTCTTTTCGTAATGTTGATAATGGCTGGTGTCCACGTGTATAGGAACACGGCTCCTCCTACAGATTCCTGACTACCACTTTTGTCGCGCTTGGCAAAGAAGACTTCCAGTAATTTACTGAAAGACATATATCAAACTCAGTTAATTTCTTTCACATATGCCTGTGTGATGTTATTGACATACCTTTTGCAGCTCCGCACTTATCAATGAACTGCACCGAAATGCTTTTTTTTTGGAAGCTTGCATTTTATTTTATTTACCTCCCTGCCGTTAGAAGTCCAAAATTTTCTCATATAACTAAAGCACCTTAGCCGTTTCTTGCGATCTAAAATCTTTCTTTACAACCCATACAGACTGCCAATGTGACAACGCCAGGATGTATTTGGTTTATTATGCAGCTCCCGTTCTCAGTGCTCCTGTACGCCTAGTAGTTCTCGAGCATATCTTTAACCTTTCAGAAATACCGCATGAGATTCTGTATTGGTTTGAGCGACAACGTGGCGTCCCCATTGACGACGTACAGTTTTAATATAGGGTTGTAACACTTGATTTTTTCCTTATAAAATTGAAAATAAAATTTAAAAATTTTTTGTTGTTCTACAAAATTAGCTATTTTAAATACACGACAAATAAAAGGAATTAAACTTGTGATATTAACATAACCTTTTTTTAAATTTAACCTGCGAAATTCGATTAAAGAAAGTGCTAATAAAATGTACATAATATGTAGTCTCCAGATTTGTTTATAACTAAAAAAAAGTCGATTTGACATCGATTAAACAACTCTTTAGAACGAAAGCCTTTGTTGCTGCTCAACTGTCTCAAACGGTCGATTACCCACTTAAACTCGACGGAACAGGCCCGTGACCCATGCATTGAAGCATTATCCTGTTGTAATAAGGTATTTGGGTCTGGTTGATGCTACATAAACTTCACCAAAACTTCGTCCAACAGGTTTATATAACCTTCCAAGTCCATACGGCCTGTAATTTTACAAATCAGTGTCCTTTTGGTGATGACTGAATGCCCAGATCATGAGTGAAGCACCGCCACAGCTTTAAATAGGGAAACATCTCTCAGACTTCATAAAATCAAGCCATTAATGATTTAAACAGTTTGGACCATCGAAATTTAATTTCTTATCAGAAAATACAACTTTTTGCCACTTCTGGGTCCAGGACATGTGATCTTTTGTCAAATTTAATTTTTTATTTATTTATTTATTGTCAACTAAGATCAGTCGACCCAAAAAATAAAAGAAATTAAAAAATTTAATTGAATTTAATTTAAAATAAAATTAAAATTATAAATAAATTTAAAAATAAGAATAATTAAAATGATTTCTGCGGGTATTTAAATGCAAATTGGTCCAACATTTGTTGCAGTTGAATTGGGGAAAACCCAGAAAAAACCCAATCAGACCAAAGACAATTAGTAAAAATTAGTAAGAATTAGTCCACCACCTATGCATGCGAAAAAGTTATTCCCGAGATAGGGCATTTAAAATAGAGTTTTTAATTATAGAAATTGAGGATTCTGAATTGATTATATGGTATAATTTGTTATAATCATTACAGAGTACTCGAAACGGTTCATGCAAGGAATAATTCGTAGTACAGCGATTAAGGGAAAGTGGGAAGAAATAGCGGGAAGGTCTGAAGGGAACAGAAAAATTTATTTGGCTCATCAACGCTGCTGAATCGATTTCGCCTTTAAGTAATTTAACTACAAACATAACTCCTAGCATAACACGACGGTTAGTTAGGGAGGGAAGGTTAATAAGAAACAGCCTATTGGTGTATGGAGGAAGAGCACCCCAGTCAAAGCGACGAAGAGCAAAAAGTAAGAAGCTCTTCTGTACAGATTCCAATCTACTTTGATGAATATGATATTGTGGAGACCACACACAAGATCCATATTCCAGAATTGGACGTACAAGGGAAGTGAAAAGTATCTTGGTCGTATAAGGGTCATCAAATTCCTTTGACCAACGCTTTATAAAACCAAGAACTTGAAAAGCTTTGTTGACAGTCAATTTAATATGGTTATCGAATTTAACCTGTGATCAAGAAGTAAACCTAAATCCTTTACTTCATTCAGTCTATCAAGTGGCACCCCATCGAGCGTGTAACTAACAACATGGGGAGTGATACGATAAAATGACATGACCTTACACTTAGAGCAGTTCAAGTTGAGCAGATTCATTTTGCACCACGACAAAAAGGAAAATAAGTCCGCCTGCAATAAGCAATGAGAGGTCATATCATTATACGTCAGGCACAACTTGACGTCATCAGCATACATTAGTATGTTAGAATGCAAAACTACAGAAGGAAGGTCATTAATAAATAGGTTAAAAAGCACTGGACCAAGGTGACTACCCTGGGGTACACCAGAGGTGACTAGGATAGGTTTAGAGAGCACAGATTTAAATAAAATTTTTTGAGTTCTGTTACTCAGATACTCCGAAATCCAGGTCAGAAGGTTAGTAGGAAATCCTATAAGGTTTAGTTTGCGAAGAAGGAGAGAATGGTTAACAGAATCAAAGGCCTTACTGAAGTCTGTGTAAACGACATCAGTTTGCATTTTATTCTGAAATCCTTTGATCGCTAGGGAAGTAAATTCAAGAATGTTAGTGGTATGACCTACATTTCACAAAACCATGCTGGAATGGTGAAATAATAGAACTACATAAGTGTTGCAGTTGAGTCGTTAATATTTTCTCAAATGCCTTAGGTATTGCGGACAATTTGGAAATACCCCTATAGTTTTTTATATCAGACTTCGGGCCATTTTTATGGAGAGGAATAATAAAGGATTCCTTCCAAATAGCGGGAAAACAACAAGTTTCAACAGACAAGGTAAATAATTTAAGTAAAGGTTTGCAAATAGACTCGGAACAGTACTTAAGTACACATCCCGGAACTCCATCAGGACCAGGCGAATACCCAGGCTTGATTGAGTGTAGGTCGGCAAGAAGTGACTCTAAAGTGATCACAGGACCAAAAATGCAATTAGCTCTTTGAACAGGGTAAGGATAAGGTACATTTTGTGAGAAGTTAGTAGAGGAATAGGTGGATTGAAAATAATCAGCAAACAGATCGGCTGCATCCTGATCATCTTTTGCTTTCCTATCTTCATAGAAAACGTAGTTGGGTAATGAAGACGATTTTGCGTTTCATGTTCACAAAGTTATAGAACTGCTTAGGATCTTGTGCAACTTGCAGCCTACAACGAAGAAGGTAACTTTGATAACAACGTGAGTTATGTGTAATAAAAGTTGCTCTAGCAACTAAATAGCGAGAGTAATCAAAAGGATTACTTGTTCTCTTAAACTTCTTATAATACCTTGACTTCACATTTTTCAACCTATCTAATTCCCGCGAAAACCAGGGAGGCCTATTAGCCTTCCCAGGATTCGAACGGGGAACACAAGCATCCAAATGTGAGTCAATGGTAGTATAAAATATTGACACAGCATTATCCAAATTGGTACAGGAGTAAAGTTCTGCCCAATCAGTGTCAAGTAATAATTGGTTAAGTCTAACAAAATCTGCTTTACGGAAGCAACGATTCTTACATGTATAGAATCCAATGCTACAAGAGGCACAGGAGTTGGCAGCTCTATAATCAAATCGAGCGTTTGATGATAAGGATCTTCGGGATTAACAAGTGGATCACAGCGAGAGATAATACTAAAAGTAGGATCAGATACAAAAATTAAATCAAGTAAACGGTCGTTACAGTTTCGAATATGGTTAACTTGAGACACTGACAACTCATGAAACCCATACAAAACCCAATACATTTGGTGGAGCGGACCATATAATTTCTGGAAGATTAAAATCACCGCATACAATCAAATAGTCTCTATCCGAAAGCATAGAGGAAATATATTGGTTAGCGGATAGATGATTCAGATATATTGAAACATCTGATTGAGGTGGAATATATGAACTCGTGATAAACAATGAAAAAGTATTAAGCTGAATTTTAATACTTATAAATTCAATGTCTAAAGCAAGAGGACGTAAGAAATAATCTGATGGAAGATCAGAATCAACAGCAATCAGACAACCACCACCCAAGCGTGATACTCGATCACAGCTCAATGGGGTGTATTTATTGGAAAATAAAGAATGATCTGAGATATCAGGCTTTAACCAAGTTTTGGTAAATACTAGAATATCAAATTCAAAAGAAAGACTGTCAGCATATAGCTTAGAAAGTTTAGTGTTCAGACCTATAACATTCTGATATGCTAGAGAAAGAGAGGATTTTAGTTTTTTGGTGCAACATTAGAAGAAGACGCACCAGAAGGATTCTGAGGAAATGCAATAGGTTGCCGAATACGTTTTTTGTTCATATACTCCTTTATAACTAAGCCTTTCGGCCAGAAATTAGCACAGCAAATTGTGCCGAATACTTCAGCCGAAACACTTATTTTAAAAGAGGAAATTTCTCTTTCATAATTAAATTTAAATTTTTCAATCAATATTCCCTTTACCCTGTGCTTTCTAGGTACAACCGCTATAAGAGTCCTAGGAGCCTTGCTAGAAAGAGGTGGCGGAATCGAAACGGGCACAATGGCCTGTGACACAATTGAGCCACCACTGTTGATTGCAGGTGGTGCAGGAGAATTAAACTGCATCAACTGCTGACCATTATCAACAGTGGGTGTCAGCGGTGCAGGGGTCAGCAACAGAGCCGGGGCCAATAAACCTGGTTCCGGAGATTGTGAAAGCCCCGTCTAGTTTGCCTCATAAAACTCTGAATCTCCGACTCCGTCCCGCGGCATCGCTCGCAACACCACCTTACACCCGACTTACCAACGGTCACATCTCTTACCCGCTGCGTGAAACCGGCACATTTAACGTGCACCACGTTATCACACAACCAACCACAGACGAAATCGGCCTTTGGGTCAGCCTGGCACTTGCAGCATTTTAGGTAGCACGCAGACATACTGAATTTAGAAATTGATATGCCCGAAAAGAAGAGAAAACTATACAAAGATTCGGCACAGCACAGAGAAAATAACAAACAGCGCACAAGAGATGAAATAGATACAACAACACCAAGCTTTGGCGCTGTAAGAATATTTACGAAAATAGACGAAACTTTGAACCACTGAAACAACAACACTAGCAAACACAGTTATGAGTGCACACGAAAGTAGAGAGAGCGAGAGTAGTAAAGCGCACACAAAAACCGCTATGACAACAACAATGCGAAGCGATCAAGCATGCAATGAGAGACACTGAGAGCGAGAGCCCCAAGCGCACTCGAAAAAAACAAAAACAAAACACAAGCTGGTAACCGCGCTTTTTATGTTTACAAGAATAACAATTTTATGATTAGTAGCAAAATTACTAACAGAAAACCCAAATGACCGAAGCAATCAAATAAAAATAAAATAAAACCAAAGCACAGATATATTTTATATTAATCAAATTAAATGCACGAGTTAAAATTAAATAACAATCTCAACTAGACACAGCACCGCAAAAACACAACCAATCACAGCAATACCAATCTATCACTATCTAATAACATTTTTTTCGATATTTATTTTACTTATTTAAATCAAATAGAATTATAGGATATCGCACCCAAGCTAGATCAAAAATTAAAATATGCAATAATCTTGGGAAAAACTAAAGGAACTTTCATTCCAATTCATCATAACAGTGTAAAAAGAAGAAGCACCGTTATAAAATGCTTTAAGAAGGTCCCGTTAGGCTTGGTACAGTTTTAACCACCATTACACGAGTGCATTTCATCGAATTTCGATTTGCTTGAGCAGTCGAGAGCTCGGAGCAGTATATTAATGAATCGACTGACTAGTTGGATTTGGCGGTGGTTTCTGGGAAAGCATATCTTATGGAGAGATGGGGACCGTCAACCCAAAAAAAAAATGTTTACACATCTTTAATATATTTTAAAGAAAAATTAACAACGAACCCAAATCCTCAGAAACGTTGTTTTATATACTAATATCAGAGTGGGATGTATTCGATTGAACCGTATTCATTTATTTTAAATTTCTTACAAGCGAATGACACAGAGCGACATCTTGTGATATAAATTGGAATTTTTCAAAGATGTGAAACACTGTTCACATAGGCAATATCACCATAGGTCACAGCTGTTAGTTGATGTATGAATCGTTGCGCACATCAATTGCTTTAAATTGAATTTTTAAGGTAAATTAAGTGTTATAGTTGCTATTGTTAATACTCCTAACTGTTTTGCAAGATTTTTTGTCAAAAGATAGAGGTGATGGCTAAAAACAATATGTGGACTAAATATGCAGCTGTTGGCAACTGTGTGCAGAAGGCAACGAACAATTGTCATATCCAGACGATTTATGGAAAATGCATTAAACCTTTGAAGCTTCTCAATTTATAATGAAAATAATTAATGACATTTAGAGACATTCATGGATCTTAATACGAAATAAAGCAATCTTGTTTAAAAACCTTCTACGGTAGATGAAATTCTTTCTTGTTTTGCGAAATCCAGAGTCTACTAATTTAAAATATATGTAATTCAATATAATAATCTTTAAAATAAGATTAGTTTTATTAGTCTTGATTATCGGCAATTTTTGAATTATTATTTCAAATCTTTCCACTGACAATTATTATTAGTTGTGGACCGAAAATTCGGGCAGTATTTTGAGTGGAACAAAGTGGTTTAGGAACACCCCTAGTGATAAAATGCTAAATTCTTGGCAAAAACATACAGCTGACTTGATTATCAGTAATATAAGAGGCAGAGAGACAACACATAAAAACATTAATAATTTTTATTAAGATAAGAATTAAGAAATAAGTGAAATATTAATTGCTTACATATTAATTCAAATTAAAATGTACATTTTTAGTTCAAGTTTAGTGTCAAACGATTGCAAGGGTATGTTTTCTTCGGCGTGCCTAAGATAGTGTTTTTTTTTACTTGTATTTGAAGCGCAACCGCGGTTTGTCGTATGGGGCAGCTCCGGCCAGCCAGTGCTCAGTTAGGGGTGGGTCAGACCCTGCCCGCCGACCGTACAATAAACGAGACTACACAAAATCTACACATCACTAACACATCTAACGGACAGTGGCAATTCAAAACACAAAACAAAAAAAAAACGATCCCGGCTTCCAACGGCGGCGTTGCTGATAATGCCGTAGCGCTCCCACCCTTCCTGTGGGGGGTAATTAAATATTCTGGGCCCCCACCCTTTAATATCTTCAAATCACATTATTTATTCTAACCTACTTTGGGTTCCCCTCCCCCCCATTTATAAACCTTAGCCTTCCATTTTCATCTGAACATTATTTCACGATTTATTCAGGAAAATGGGGCTTAATGCTAGTATTGTAATGCTGGCTTAATCAAGCAGCATTATAAATCTTAATCTTAACGAAAACAAAAAAAAGATTAAATAATAACCAAATAAGTAACCAAAAACAATATTAATGTCAAAAAAAAATTTTCTGTTAACAAAAAAAAAGTAACAAACAAAAAAAAATAGGTAATACCAAAAAAAATAAATAACAAAAAAAATCGCTCCTCCAAAAAATATATATAACGACAAAAAAAAAGTAACATAAAAAAATGATAATAAATAATTTCAAAAAAAAATAAATAACAAAAAAAATCGCTCCTCCAAAAAATATATATAACGACAAAAAAAAAAGTAACAAAAAAAAAATGATAATAAATAATTTAAAAAAAAAAATAAATAACAAAAAAAAATGGTTCCTCCAAAAAAAATATAAATAGCGACAAAAAAAAAAAAAGTACCAACAAACATAACAGCAAGAAAAAAAAAATGTTGAGTCTGACCGCTGACGTCTTGTCTTATTTGCAGCTTAATACCGACTCCTTGACTCAAAAAAAAACGTAACCAAAAAAAATAATATAAATGCAAAAAAAAATTTGAGTCAGACTGCTGCCGTCTTTATTTCTTCGCAGCTTAGTCCAGCTTGATCTCGATTTTTTTTTTTGACCTACATCGCTCAGCCTGACTTTTGTTTTCCCTTCAAACTTTTCTCTCATTCTTTTTCCTCTCGCGGATAATCCTCCGTTATTTTGGAGCTTTTGGGCCCGCGCTCTCTTTTGAATCTGGGGCTACCACTTGTTTTCGGTGTGGGCAGCCCCAACTATCGATAGCATCGGACCCGCTGCAACAACACCCCTGGATTCATAGGTATACTCCGAAAGAATCCTGGGAGCAAAGGGGTGGTCTGAGGATATCACGCCTATTTGCTGGTGCCCAACCTGGCCGAGCTGCACATTTAAAAATCTTTCGACGCGCCCAACGTGGGGCTTACCACGATTGGATTCAGGGTCTCAGGTCCTTGGCATGGAATACCCCTAAGGATCTCCCCTGAAGATCCTCCAAAAGATAGGCGTTGTTACCGACTCGCCGGACTACTCGCGCCTTCAAGAATTTCTTCGCGAATTTTGCGTTAAAGCCCTTGGCAAAATTACTCAACGCAAAATTCCGCCTATAGACCTCTTGGCCCGGCTTCGCATGAAATGTGCGTGCCCGCTCCTCTCCGCGTTGATAACTACGTTCGTAAGCCTTGTGTAGTTGTTGTTGGACTCGTTGTCGTATCAATTGGATTTTGTCGGCGGCCCGCAAATGAACGATTTCATGTTCACACATGGATCTTAATCTCCGAGCCAGTTTATAGCTCGCCCCATTCAGGAACATGTGGTGGCCAAACACGGCGAAGAATGGCGTGACTCCGGTAGCCGTATGCACTGCGTTACGGATGGCCACTTCTATCTCCGGAAGGTACAAGTCCCAGTCACGATGGTCCTGGCCAAGGTACGCCCTTATGGATGTTAAGACCGTCCTGTTGACTCGTTCTGCCGCATTGCTTTGCGGCGAATACACGGCCGTTCGCATATGCGAAATCCCGAAGGACTCAATCATATTTTTAAAGGTGTTGGATATGAATTGGCGGCCGTTGTCCGAGTGAATGCTTTCTGGAGTTCCGAATTTGTAGAAAACCTCGTCGACCAGGAAGTTGACTACGTTTGTCGCCGTAGCCTCACGCATGGCTTTCAAAAAGGTGAACTTGGAGAAATGGTCAACGACTATGAATATCCATGCGTGCCCTTGCTTGGATCGCGGATATTTCCCGAGAAAGTCGATGTACAGCTTTTGGAAGGGTCGTTCCGTCACAACTTCACTTCCAATTCCCACCTGCATACGGAAATTTGGTGCCTTACATTCCTTGCACGATTCACACTGCTTCACCCAATCCTTTACTTGTAGAACCATGCCTGGCCAGTAGAAATAACGGCGCAAGTTTTCCAACGTCTTCACGACTCCACCATGTCCCGCCGTTTCATCTACATGGGCCTTCCCGATCAGTCCGGCGGTCAAGGAGTTAGGGACCCACAACTTCCAAAACGTTCCTTCTAGCTCTTCTTCCGGGCGAACAAACTCCATACGCTTGAATAGCAATTCTCCCTCTATCTTCATGTCGGGCAGCTTGTCTTGATTCTGGCGTACGTGTTCGAGCAAGGCTTGATATTCCTTAGACTCGAACTCGGTGGTGCTAAAGCCCAACAGCTGCTCGGGATCAAGACGTATTTCCTCGACACTGCGTGAAAGTGTGTCGGCCACTATGTTGTCTGTACCTTTCCGATGTTCAATATGAAAGTCGTATCCCTGAAGTTGCAAGGACCAACGAGCTAACCTCCCACTCAGGTCTTTCATGGACATCAACCATTTCAAACTGGCGTGATCCGTGATGCAAGTAAATGGCATTCCCTCGATATAAGGCCTGAACTTCTTAATGGAGAGAATCGCCGCCAAACATTCTTTCTCCGTGACTGAATAGTTCTTCTGGTGCTTATTCAGTTTTGCCGAGAAGAAGGCTACTGGTTGTTCCTGGTCTTCTGCATTTTTTTGGAACAAAACGGACCCTACTCCAAACTGTGATGCGTCACACTGGACAAAGAACGGTTTGGAGAAGTCAGCGTGAACAAGCACAGGTGCTGTAGTCAACGCGGTCTTCAAAACCTCCACGGACCGCTTAGCTTCTTCCCCCAAAACAAACTTGCCTTCACTCTTCTTGAGCGCTTCCGTCAACGGTGCGGCTAGGCTAGCGAAATCCCGTATGAATCGCCTATACCACCCAGCAGTGCCTAAAAAAGAGCGAACTTCTTTCCGCGAACGTGGTATCGGGATTCTTTTAATTGCTACCACTCGCTCGGGATCCATACGTAACATACCTCCACCGATGATGAATCCCAGATACTTCAGGGACTTAAAACAAAACTTTGATTTCTGCAAGCCAATGCAAAGGTTTGCTTTCCTGAGGCAATCTCCTACTCTTCTCAAGTATGTCATATGGGTGAGAAAATCGGGGGCGATTATTAGTAGATCATCTAGATAGACAAAGACATTGGATCGTAACTCAGCGGGTATCACTTTGTCCATCAAACGCACAAGTCTTTGGGCGGCATTGCATAGCCCGAATGGCATCATTCGAAACTGATATAAAGGCCTTCCAGGTACTGCAAAAGCAGTATAGGGCTTACTCTTTTCGTCCAGTTCGACCTGCCAATACGCAAACTTCAAATCTACGCTGGAGATGTAGTAAGTTTGGTCGATCCTGGACAGTATGCCTTCTATGCAAGGTAACGGATAGGCATCCTTTATGGACAACTCGTTGAGTTTGCGGGCATCCAGACAGAAGCGATTCTTACCCGGCCTGCGTACAACAGTTGTACGGTTACTCCACGGGCTATTGCTCTCTTCTATGACCCCTAGCTCCAACATTTTGTCCACTTCGCCATGCACCAATTGTTGCATGGCGGGTGACAAGGGATAGGGCCTATCCTTGAATGGTTGCGCCCCTTCGACCAAGTCGATGGTATGTCTCTCTATTGCCGTCTTCCCCAAGCCATTGTCTTCGAAGGACAGAAACATTTGCTTTACGGACTCCAATTCGATTTTTTCGTCCCTAGACAACTCCCATGATTCTGGCTCCCCCTCTTCCTCATCCTCATCGTCCCCATAATGCGTCATGGACACCGCCAACACTTCCTCGACTTCCTTCTTGATCGTAAGTAAGTTGTCGGGACCCAGGATGGTTGGAGCTAAATCAAAGGCTCTCCAAAAATCGATTCCAAAATAGGCTCGTTGTTGTAGATAAGGGCATACAAAGAAGGTGATATTCTTCATTTGACCCCGGTAAGATATGGGTAGGTCAACTCGGCCGATGATCGATCGGTCTTGCCCTCCGGCTGTTCGGACTATCGACACATAGGGTTGCATTTGGATCGCTAGATCCTCAATCAATTCCCGGCTGCCCTTACCTAGCAAGCTTACACTCGCTCCGGTATCTAAAAGACCTCTTAACGAATACCCGCCTACCAATACCTCCTCGAATACGCGTGAGTCTCCCCGTTCGCCTCTCCGTATGGCCTCCACAATAGCCTTTCGCCTTACGCGTCGTCGTTGAAAGCGTTCACGCGTCTTCTTGACTCGACGTGATACCATTCGCATCCCTTCTAACTGTCGGTCACTAAATATCCTATTCCTTACTGCTAAGTATTTTCTAAACCTTTCATCAAGGGGTAAATGCCTGATTAAATTACTATCCTTATTTCTAAAAATTTCTCTGGGCTGGTTTTCTACTTCTTCTCCTTTTCGGATCGAATCTTCGAACGTGAGTCGCCCGTCCTCCTCACGCTCCTCCGTCCGTTTCCCGAGCATTCTGGGCACTTCGGAGAGATGGTCCCTGGACAGCCGCATCTATAACAAAACAATGTGCGCTCCAGGGATGGACAATTCCGGAAATCGTGATTTCCCTCGCCACAATTCCAACACCCTGGCCGATTTAGGCGTTTTTGATCCGTGCTTATTTCTGCCACCATTTCCTCGGATTCTGCTTCTACTTCGTCCAGTGCCTTTCTCCCGCTCGAATACCGCTGAGCGTCACCATGGATTGGTCGGCTGTGCCGCTTTCCGAAACTAGCTTCGACCTCGCACGCTTCGTCTCTCAACTGGTCCACGGTAAACAGCTCCATGGCATACACGTATCGTGCCAGGTTATCTCGGAGGCCTTTCTTTATGATTTTTACCAGATCACGCTCCGGCAAGGGTTTCTGCAACCGCGAGGCTAACTGTCGCATGGCGTGGATATAATCCTCTGCGCCTTCCCCGGACTGTTGCTCCCGCTTTAACAGCTCATGCATCCGGTCATGCTCGGACCATGGACCTCGAAATCTGTCTAACAGCGCTTTCCTCAAAGACGGCCAACTATCGACTCTAGCTTGACGCACGTATAGCCAATACCAGTCCCTGGCTTTCCCAGTTAGTAAAGCATGGAACGACCTCAATATCTCGTCCCACGGACAACGATGTTGGTACTGAAGAAATTCTAGGCGGAAAACGAAATCTTCGACGGTGGACGGGCGACTGTTCCCGTCGAACGAAACTCCCCATCTGTCCACCCTCCAAGAGTGATTCGCCCGCTCCCGAATGTTCTCGTACGGTGGTTCGTCCCGCCCATCTTCCTCGTCTCCCTGATCTCCCCATCTCCTCTGCCCCCCATGCGGATTTCGCCATTCTCGAGCCTGATGATCGGCTATATTTCTCCACTCAGGATTATCGCCTCCTTGCCTTATGTCTCTACGGATCGGTTTATGCGGAGGTATAGGAGGGATTGTCTCCTTAAACGGTGAGGTTGCCAAACGCCGTTTGGGTATTGCCCCACGATTCTGCGGAATTTCTGGACCTGGGTTCAAAAAGTCAGTGGATGGTGCTGGAGGAGAAAATGCCTGCGACGACATGAGCGGCTTCTCGGCTTCCCTTTCTCTGTTGACTACCATCGGTCGCAGCACCTCATTTAGCAACTGCATCATGGTTTGCATGCCCGCTCTAAGCTCCTCCCTAATGGCATCACTAATTCCTGCGGACGTCGACTGCCTGTAGGTCGCGTGCGCTTGAGCCAATGCCGCATTGACCGCTGACTTCTCTTCGGAACCCACTCCGGGCGGTAGGGTTCGCACTTCGGCCGGAACGTCCTCCCTATTCCGAACCGGTGTGCGAGGAAGACCGGTGAGGGTAAATGGCGTCTGAGGGGCTGGATCTGGCCCATCATTTTCGCTCCACAAGCTATCATCTTTAGGCTGCCCGCGAGAACGTGTTTGATGACCATGTTCGCCTCCAGTAGCCATTATTAAATATTTTTCCAATTATAATATCAATAATATAAATAATGTTAATAAATAATTTTTTTCTAAACTAGCAAAAAAAAAACAAAAACAAAAAAAAACACTCAAACTCTCAAACTCCGAATACAACCAAAATTTTTACCTAGTCACAAAAAATATGGCTATTTATAATATATTATTCAATATCTCTTTAATATAATGGGGAAAGGGAATCCCAATGGGGTCGGAATGTGATCAGATATCTTTGCGCTACATCCGAAGGAATGCCGGCTCCTGGGTTGAACTGTCGATTGCTCAGGTCATCCCTCTTGTGGATGACCGGCAATCGAGATTATTCACCCGCGTCTCTAATCCGTTCCGTTTTCTTAGCTGGTAGGCGTCCACAAACACTGATCGGACCTCGAGGCATCGCATAGTGACCTTACTGGTCCTATGGGTCACCCGAAAATCCGCACAGTCCTGTAGACAGCTACCAGCCAGAAAACAGACGATTTTCGACAACAAAAAAAAATACTACTTAAACACATAAATTTAATGTATTGCCACTGACACAAAAATGATTCTACAAACAAAAAACAAAAGGAGCACTGTGCGCGAATCACCTGCTACTGAAAAGCGGTAACGACTTCACAGTCTCCATACTGACAAAACCAAAACCAACATATATTTTTGAATTAATTTGTTGGAATGCTGCTCGGATCATCCTACCCATCGCGCAATTGGAGTGAGCCTCGGGCTCCTAACAAGCCGCGACGTCAGAAAGATCCAGAGCAGCAGACAATTTTCAGCGAGATTTCGTCGTCTCGTGTTTATTTATTTATTTTATTTTTATTTTTTTTTTTCAACACAAAATTCGCTAGGTCAACGCAGGCCTACATTGACTGAAAACCCTGTGGAATATTTAAATTTGGGCGCCATATTGTTACGAGTCGGTTTGTCGTATGGGGCAGCTCCGGCCAGCCAGTGCTCAATTAGGGGTGGGTCAGACCCTGCCCGCCGACCGTACAATAAACGAGACTACACAAAATCTACACATCACTAACACATCTAACGGACAGTGGCAATTCAAAACACAAAACAAAAAAAAAACGATCCCGGCTTCCAACGGCGGCGTTGCTGATAATGCCGTAGCGCTCCCACCCTTCCTGTGGGGGGTAATTAAATATTCTAGGCCCCCACCCTTTAATATCTTCAAATCACATTATTTATTCTAACCTACTTTGGGTTCCCCTCCCCCCCATTTATAAACCTTAGCCTTCCATTTTCATCTGAACATTATTTCACGATTTATTCAGGAAAATGGGGCTTAATGCTAGTATTGTAATGCTGGCTTAATCAAGCAGCATTATAAATCTTAATCTTAACGAAAACAAAAAAAAGATTAAATAATAACCAAATAAGTAACCAAAAACAATATTAATGTCAAAAAAAATTTTCTGTTAACAAAAAAAAAGTAACAAACAAAAAAAAATAGGTAATACCAAAAAAAATAAATAACAAAAAAAATCGCTCCTCCAAAAAATATATATAACGACAAAAAAAAAGTAACAAAAAAAATGATAATAAATAATTTCAAAAAAAAATAAATAACAAAAAAAATCGCTCCTCCAAAAAATATATATAACGACAAAAAAAAAAGTAACAAAAAAAAAATGATAATAAATAATTTCAAAAAAAAAATAAATAACAAAAAAAAATGGTTCCTCCAAAAAAAATATAAATAGCGACAAAAAAAAAAAAGTACCAACAAACATAACAGCAAGAAAAAAAAATGTTGAGTCTGACCGCTGACGTCTTGTCTTATTTGCAGCTTAATACCGACTCCTTGACTCAAAAAAAAACGTAACCAAAAAAAATAATATAAATGCAAAAAAAAATTTGAGTCAGACTGCTGCCGTCTTTATTTCTTCGCAGCTTAGTCCAGCTTGATCTCGATTTTTTTTTTTGACCTACATCGCTCAGCCTGACTTTTGTTTTCCCTTCAAACTTTTCTCTCATTCTTTTTCCTCTCGCGGATAATCCTCCGTTATTTTGGAGCTTTTGGGCCCGCGCTCTCTTTTGAATCTGGGGCTACCACTTGTTTTCGGTGTGGGCAGCCCCAACTATCGATAGCATCGGACCCGCTGCA